>CM071871.1:33146827-33162602 GCA_036759665.1 Gynandropsis gynandra | reverse complement strand
ATTAAAATTAAAATTAAAATCAAAATTAAAATTAAAATCAAAATCAAAATTAAAATCAAAACTAAAATCAAAATTGGGTCAAAATTAAAATCAAAATTGGGTCAAAATTGAAATCAAAATTTGGTCAAAATTGGATCAAAATCGGATGGGGTTTTAGGCAGATTTTTGATAATTGAGGGGGGAATAGGATGAGGTCAAAATCGAAGGGGAATAGGACTAAAACATGATAATCGAGGGAGAAATAGGCTGAAACTGAAAATCGAGGGAGGAATAGGATGAGGGTCAAAATCGAGGGGGGAATAGAACTAAAGCATGAAAATCAAGGGGTGAATAGACTGTTTTTCCTTTTGTTAATTATCAATTAAATTTTGTGACACTACATAGGTGTTTTCGCATGTTATCCTTTTCATTTATTTTAAAATCGTTCAATAAACTTAAACTGAATCTGATCATTTTAAACTTAAACGAATAACAACTCATATTCTATAATTATATAAATATCATCCACATAAGAGATTGATATTCTTACAGATAATACATTTAAAATATTTTATTAGTATGTTAAACTTTGGATCATGAATGTTTGGATCATGCGAAGAACTTGTTGTGAAGCGAGAGAAGTGGGATCATTGGTGAAGAAACCATGTTCCTTGTGTTCGAATTCGAAATAATATATCTTCTTATCTTTCCTCAATTTGTCTGCATAGTTCTTGGCCCTGTCTCTAAGGAGTTCCGAGCCACCAACAATGACCAAGATCGGGTCTAGACTCAATGATTCCACCCTCGGGCTCGTCGGTCCCAATGGATTGGCTATTGGATGGTCCCTTGTTGCACCTTTTGGTAATGACAACCTCCAAAATCTTAAACAATATGAAGATTTGTTAATTAGGTATTATATTATAAACTTATATATGAGTATATATAAATATAATACTGAAATAGTAATATATCTTTTATAATTCTATATGAAATTTATTAAGCTTATCACCCATTATATTATTTTTAAACTAAAGCCCGTCTAATTTGAATATCTTCTACAATGGAAAAAAAATTTTATATCTTTTGTTCATTAGTTATAAATTAATATTTTCGAAAAAAGAATAGCAGTTCTTATCAAAATTAGGATGTATATACTATATCAAAATCTGGAACCACATGTTATAAACTGTACATGAACCACTTTGTCCGAGTGGTCATGAACAAGACATAACATGTTCATTGTTATTATTTGGGAAAAGAATTATTTTTTTTTAGAAAAAAAAGAGAGGATAAAATGCAACGGAAGAGGATATATGTATAGGACGTATGATCCCAATGTATCCACGTAGCCACCACATATCACTCCCAACCCAAACTTTTTTAAAGATTCGTTTTTTTATCGAGTTAGAGTTATGTGAAATTTTGTTTTTATACGATAAAATGTAAATTGCTTGCTTCATTATTTTTTCTGATACCAAAAGTTAGATTTGATGACTCTATGGAAATAATTCAATTGGCAAAATAGAAGTTTTAAAGTATCATTCCGTTAAAATGTTTAAAAACTCTATCGATAATGAAAAGTTATATGACGTATAGAAACAAATTCATTATCCAAAGAAATTGTCTATCTAATATCAAATTTAAATACAACTTTCAAAGAAAGTAAGAAAAACTGATTTCAAATTATAAAATATATTAAATTAAAATGGAATGATATCCCATCGGAAATTCCGGACAAAACCACCGTCCATCCGCAATCCTATTCAAATCGTCGTTATATTTTGAATATATCTGTAAATTGATTCGGAATAATTTTTCGTTTGTAAATTTGTAGTTGGATTACGGACAATATCGGTCGTCCGAAAATTCTATTGAAAATTGAAACTTTTTTGTAGTGTGAGATTTTATTTCATGAGATAAAATAATTATTAGGAATTACGTAAATGCTAAGATCCATGAATGTGTAACAATGGAGAAAGGAGATGAAGATAATGGATCAGGCACTATCTCCATATATTCATCTAATGAACATAACGTATCCAAATTCATTATTAATTACTATCATTACTGGGTCAACCACTATAATCTTCTTATAATTGTACTTTATGATTTTTTTCGTCATATATATATATTAGCCTTTTTCTTTGTTTATAAAAAAAATTATTAATATTTTGAAAATGCATTTTTTAAGAATACTAATTAAGCTAATTTCATGTGGCATATATTAATTAACTACTGACTTTTTCTAGTAGATGAAGTGGAGTATTATTAGATGAAGCACAAAACCCAGACTTTTTCTAACTCTAAATTGGTTTCCAATCATTTTGACAATAATTAATGATCTTAGTTTGGGAGATCAAAACACAAATATAGAATATTAAAAAATAAAGAGAGGAAGACAAAACTCTCTTTTCTTTAATGAAAAACAACTAGACTTTAATGTGAGTCCATAGATATTGGAAGTAACTATCAGGAACTTTTCTTTTAATGTTTTTTAATTATCATTATTATTAACAAAATAAGTTATTTAATTTTCATATAAAAAATTATAAGGACCTATATTATAGAAGACAAAAGATTGATTCATTGACAATCAATTGGTTTGATTTGATAACTCATTATCTTATTATTGTTATGGTGTTAAAATTTGATTAACACGAATTGATGATGTCACTAGCTCTAAAATGGTTTTGGTTTTCAAAGTTTTAAAATATTTAATACAATATATAAAAGATATGAATTAATCCACTAATTGATTTTGAGTTGGATTCATATATCACTTTATCGAAATTAGTTTGAAGTGTCTAATATTGGAGTTTTCATTTTAAAGATATATTCATATTACTCATAGGTTAAAATATAGTAAGAGCGTAATGAATATGAGGTTCATAAAATATAAAAAAGGATATTATATGTATCTAATTAACTGACAAAGAGACAAACATGCATGTGTTAAACATTACAATTATAATTTAAAAGTTGTGTAGCTTTCGGAAAGTAACATGAGGCAATACATCGAGCGACAACGCAACACACGAAAATACATGTTGTACCTTCGGATATGGACGAAGAGGCACTGTCCCATTGAATATACCAGCAATAAAAGTATAGCTATTTTTCCCATCGAATATACCAGCAATAAAAGTATCTGACAAAGACATATATATATATACATATACATATATTTATACATACATGCATATAGAATCGGACACATATGCACGTATAAATTGTTAATTATACTGGTACAATATAAAAAATACGAGGTGGTGAAAGTTTTTATTGTTAAATAGTTAGGTTTGTAAATCTATGACCTAATCAACTGCGCAATGGTTATTCACATGCGAACGCAATACCACAACTACTACAACAACAACATCATAATAATAATAAAAACATATTCATCAAGTACTTCTTTAGTCCTATTCTCCTCTAATTTTGACCATCATTCAATTCTCTCTCGATTTTAGTTTTCATCCGATTCATCCCTCAACTAAAAAAATTTATGTAAAACTTCCTTCGTTAATCGACCTGATTTTGACCCGAATCAGATCCAATATTGATCCAAATTTTACCCAATTTTGACTCAATTTCGATCTAATTTTGACCTCAATTTTGACTCGATTTCAACCCAAATTTTTTTACTTAATTTTGACATGAATCAACAATAAATCAAGTTAATTATTCAATTTAATTGATTTCGAGTAAAAATTGAGTACGGTTTTGTTAATGATATCAAAATTGGATCAAATCGATCCAAATTGTGACCCCAAGTTTGACTCAATTTTAACCGAACTTGTACTTAATTTTGACCTAATTTAATTTTAAATGTCATATTTTAGTTAATTAGATGCGAATTTACTACACACATAAACAATAAATGTTAATTTTAGATAATATAATCAAAATCAAGTTTATTATTTGGTTTAATTAATTTTCGAATCAAAATTTAGTACGGTTTTGCTAATTGTATCAAAATCGGATCAATCGAATTAATCGGTTTGCCTCGATTTTGACCCGAATCCGATCCAATTTTGATCTAAATTGTGACCCTAATTTTGACTCGATTTTAATCCAAACTTGTATTTAATTTTGACCCGATTTAAATTTTAAAAGTTACATTTTAGTAAATCAGATGTGAATTTACTAAAATGTTAAACAATAATGTTAATTTTTACATAATTTCATCAAAATCAAGTTACTTATTCTATTTTCGAATAAAAATTGAGTACAATTTTGTAAATTGTATCAAAATCGGATAAAATCGAATTAATCAGATTGTTTATTGATTTCAAGTAAAAAAACTATACTCAATTTACTCAAAATCAATTAAATCAAGTAAACCGATAAAATTGAATAATTAACTTGATTTATTGTTAAAATTTGGATTAAAATTAGGTGAAAATTCGGGGTTAAAATCGAGTCAAAATTAGGTCAAAATTGGTTCAAACTTGAGTCCAATTTGGGTCACAATTAAAATCAAAATTGGGTCAAATTCGGGTCAAAATTGGATCGGTTTCGGGTAAAAATCGGGTCGGTTAGCAGCTAATTAATGGATGGAGTTTTAGGCAGATTTTGTATAGTTGAGGGGGAAATCGGATTAAAACTAAAAGTGGAAGGAGAATTGGACGATGATCAAAATCAAAGGGGGAATAGAATTAAAGTAGTATTTTCGATGGGAATATGTTGTTTTTTCTAATAATAATAATAATAATAATAATAATAATAATAATAATTATAATTAGGGAAGTTTTTATATGAAGAAAAAAGTGTTGCTTACTTGTCAAGTATGTCTAAGTTGAGCAAAGCCTCGGACGGACCCTCCTCGGACTTTGTCCTGATCTCCCCACCGAAAAACGGCGCCAACAGAACATAACCTCGTACCCTTAACGGCCTCAGACCGGTCGAACCGGCCCCAAACCGGGCAGCCAAGTGGTGGGCAATATTCCCACCGGATGAGTCACCTACAATATAAACTCGGTCAAAGTCAACTCCCCCGGACTTAAACCATACGTCACTGGTTTCGCAATTAGCCTGGCCGCACAGCCACATGAGAGCGGCCTCAGCGTCCTCTAAGGCCGCAGGAAGCCTGTGCTCTGGGGCCAGTCTGTAATCTGGGGCCACGACTAGAACGTTGAGTTGGGACGCGAGCTTGAGGCAGCAGTTATGCCAATTGGGCCATGCGAAGGAGCCGAAGCAGAAGCCTCCACCGTGAAAGAATACGAGGATCGGAAGTGTAGAATCAGGCTTTTGGGAAGTGGGCTTGTAGAGACGAAGGTGGAGATTGTTGGGTTTGTTGAAGATGGTGTCTTTGAAGACAACGGTTTGGTCGTCTTGGAGGTTGAGTATGTTTGGTATTGTGGAGATGAGGTCAATGGTTTCGGACCTCAAAACGGTGCCGTCGCTTAGGAGTTGAAGCACTCCCATGCAGTCTTCCGTGACATGTGGACGTGGCAGTGAACCCATTTCTTCTCCCTCTTCTTCTTTCTATGTTTTAATTTTGTGTGTGTGCATGCCAAGTGTAAAGGGTATATATAGAGGACGAAGAGGATTAAGATTAGGAGAAATGAGGAGATGAAGACATGATCCATTGGAGAGTATCGAAACGTCACATTCTATCGAGAATGTATTTCTCTCTTTATTTATATTTATGTATATGTGTGTGTGTGATTTGATGTCATGTAGTGTGTGAGTGTACAGAAAAATTGACGACTTTTTGTTCAACCATATGAGAGAGAGGAGGGATTTTATTTTTTGGTTTTATAAGAATTATTAAAATGGTTTTTTTATAAGAATATTTGGTTCGACTAATCATTTGGATTTAAAATTATCTTTTAAATATCATATGACATCACTCCACATCGTATTTTAAAATAATTTAAAATTTTGAATTATTCACTTTCATCAGATATATCTAAATCTTTTCATGAAGGTATATAGGATAATGTGGTAGTCGACGTCCGAGTTGCTGCGCCCTATCAAGTGGGTCGTGATCTCTACAGTGTTCCCTTTGATTTTCGGCTTTCAACAATTTGTAAGCAAAGAACAAACAAAACACATGCTTTAACAATTTTGTAATTCCCCCCCTCAATTTATTGCGTCACTCACATACATAAATTATAAATAAAATCAAATCGTTACAAGATAATTGATGCCACTGGTGATGCAAAATCGTATTTATTTATTTATTTTTGTTAACTAGACTCAATCTAACTCATCCGAATGCCAAAAATCATATCCTCTTACTAGAGATGTACTATTTATTAATCAATACATGAGTTATATACTAATTGATTGAAACAACACAACAGAAGATAATATAAAAGTTGTAAATGGTTAAAAGCAAAGATGACGCAAAGGCTTGCATCATCAGTTTTGTACTACACATAATACATGTAACATTACACACCAAAAGAAAAAAAAAGGATAACTATCACACAAGCATCTCAAAGTTCATGCATATCTTCTCTTCCTTAAAAAACAACATCGACCTTCACTGTGAATTATTATGGAGTTGATTGAGGCGCAATTCATATGGTTTGTCCGCCGAGAAAACATACCTCAAACAAACGGGGAGAGCGGAAACAGAAATATCTAAAAACACACATGAGGAGGGATGAGCTTTCCTGGATTCATTATGTTGTTTGGGTCCAACGCCTTCTTGATTCTCTTCATTGTCTGCAATGCTTCGATTCCGAGTTCCTTCTCGAGATACTGCAGGTGAACCAAATCATGAATGCAGTGTGATAGCCAATTACATACTTTTATGCATCGGAAGTGTTAGGCATCCATATTAAAAGCTATAAGGAGAACCTAATACGATCAATAACTAAAAACACACATGAGGAGGGATGAGCTTTCCTGGATTCATTATGTTGTTTGGGTCCAACGCCGTCTTGATTCTCTTCATTGTCTGCAATGCTTCGATTCCGAGTTCCTTCTCGAGATACTGCAGGTGAACCAAATAATGAATGCAGTGTGATAGCCAATTACATACTTTATGCATCGGAAGTGTTAGGCATCCATATCGAAAGCTATAAGGAGAACCTAATACGATCAATAGAGAGTATGATCACTCGATTCATTCATTCTCAATTGGTTTTGAGTTGAAAACTCATAATACTCATCGTGATATCAGACCTCAATTAACCCAAATTGGGTATTTAACGTACCCTAAATTGGAATTCGGGTCGAGATGAACCAATAGGAACCTCACATCAAGAGACCTAATACATAACAAGATTACATGAGCAGAGGTGTTGAAAGTACCTTCATTTTCCCTGTTCCAACACCATGCTCACCAGTGCATGTTCCTGATAAGTACAAGTTCGTACGTTTTAGTTACTATGTAACAAGTTTCAGTCTTATGCTTTCGAGCCTGAAGAAAAATGAAGCAACTAGCAATCGGGAGAAACAGAACAACGAAGCACTGTAGCTGAGAGAAAAATTATGGAAAACGAAAAATTTCGAAAGAGATTTGTTTTAACAGGCACTGCCGAAAAACTGGCCGAGTAAAACATAGAAATACTTGGACCAACGAGCCAATAATTATACAACTACAGCATAACAAGTAGTCTATGTATTTGAAGAAATTTCTTTCAAAACCAACCTTCCCTATGATTTGTCATTGCCAATATTTTAGATGAAGAACTCGTTAAGATGAGAACATTGATTAAAACAACACTTGTGCATTGATAATTGAATGGAAGAAGAATTTACCATCCAAGGAGAGCGCGGTGTGGACCATAAAGTGGTTCAATCTTTCTGCTGTCCTTCGTTGGTCTTCTTTGCTCGGATCAAACATAATTATAGTATGGAAGTTTCCATCACCAGCATGTGCAACGACAGTACTGCAGTTAGAACCCAAAAGCAATCATCATATGCTTAATAAGAATAAGAATTACAAGGAATCAATAAATTCATATTTTGTATTCATGCGATTCTGACAATAATACAGGGATCGACAAAATACCATAGCAATTTTGATGCATCGAGCTCTTTCTTTGATCTTGATATTAGCTCTGCAAGGTGTGACAAAGGAACACATACATCCTGTAGAAGAAACATTTACAAAATTCAAGGTGTCTAATAAACACGTATATGTTCTGATGATTTAAAATAACATACATTCCGTGTACGGTGTAGAAGAAAGATTTATGATGTATCACAATCTTAGTGCTCGATGGTAGTTCAATAGTTGCAACTGATTGACATCAATATCCAGAAAACAGCCTACCGAAATCATTGCTTCATAACCCGGCGCCATAGCAAAGCAAGCCCAAAGCGCCTCTTTTCTTATCTGCATGAACAAATAGATAACATAGAGTAAGGTCTGTGATTGTTGATTTTAGTAAGGAACCAAATCTAGGAGCCATGGAAGCACTTGATGCTCTTCTAGTGAACAAGACATGAATTGATCTAAAGGAAAGGAACACAAAGAAACTTGTTTGTAATTCATAACCAGTGTGGTAGAAAATACCTGCATACAAAGAAAAATTACAACTGGACATAAAGCCTACTATATAATTTCCTTCTTTTACACATTTTCATTTCTAGTTTTGTAAGGGTATAAGAGCCAGTTAGATGATCTAAGCAGGGAATCACCTTCCACAGTTCTTTTTTTGCTTCAGGTTCTTCTGCAAAAATGAAGTCCGATCCATTGTGTTCAGAAGCAATCTTCTGAACAATTCGAGTCTGTTCACGTGCATAAGCCTCTGATGAAAACAAATAAAACAATTATGAGCTAACTGAGGAAAATATAGGTACTAACAAACACATATATGTCGTCGGGGATCCTGCGTCTAGTGGTAGAAACAAGCATGGAATCTTCAATTAAAGAAATGGAGGGATTGGGCAGCTTTTTTCTTCTTCCACGCCGCAAAATGTTGTTCAATATGATAAAACTGATATAAGAGATGTTTTGATAAGTGACAAGAATCACAAGGGAAGTTTAGCTAATTCTTAATTGTATTTCCTCTAAATAGCTGTAGTCTAGAGGGAAAAGGGGATATCGATAATCATTTTGGTTGCAAGGGGTTCTGAGGGGGTTGTATAGGAGTGCTGAGCAGCACTTGGTGAAAGGCTCTAGGGTTTTGTTCTGGGTTTTCCTCTTGACAAAGGCTACTGTTACCTAACAATTTGGTATCAACAGCCTTTGTGTATAGGAAAACCCAGAAAAACACCTTAGAGCCTTTTACCAAGTGATGCTCAACACTCTCATACAACCCTCACAACCAAAATGAATACCGATATCCCCTTTTCCCTCTAGACTACAGCTATTTATAGGAAATACAATCAAGAATTACAATACCACAATAAGTATTAAATGCCTCTTGCATTCCGCTGTTATTCTATTCTTGAATTAGCTAAATTTCCCTTGTAATTCTTGTATCTTATTATGTTTCCTCTTCGTTAATTCTAAAACCTTTTCTTTATCAATTCAACTGAAAATGTGAGAAAAAAATAAGGTGCCATTACCTGTCCCAACAAATTCAAACATCAGAGTTGGAACTTCTGGCAAGTTCTTTCCATTAGCCAAATTGATAGCCCTCACTTGGACCTCGTCCAGGAGCTCCACTCTTGACACCTGATGGGATGAAATTACGGTTGAGAAGAGTTTTGACAAGAGTTTCTAATCGTTGAAAAGCAGAGGACCAACCAGTATTCCAGACATCATTGTGGCAATGGCAACATCTGCCGCATCCTTAATTGAAGGGAAATTACACATTGCAACCTGTAAAATATATCAGAGCTGTAATATACGTGTCTGGTGATGCATCATAAGAAACCATAAACGAAAACCATTGAAGAAGTGTGAAGATGAAATATCATGAGCCAGCCATGTCAAAGTGAGAAGACCATAGCCATAAAGATTAACTTAGGTTCTTGAAATCAACACTGTTCAACCAACTACTTACATGTGTTAAGATCCTTTCTCAACCCAAGAAACATCACAGTTAGTTACACCCCTACTAAACTAGGAAATCATACAACAGAGAGGAGAAAAAAGTTAGCAGGGTCCATAAAACATAAAACTTTCATGTCAATTGGGATGCTTGATCCGTACGACTATACAGCTAAACCCTACAACTACCCCAAGATAATAACCAAGGCAAGGAGCATGATCGTGTTGTTTATGGAGGGTTTGAAGCACACAGCAAAGGAACATGATACTTTGGATGCTTGGCAGGAAAGTAGAATTAGATATCCAATAAAGAGAAAACGATCAACAAAGAACAAGGTCAAGTTACCACTGAATGTTGTGGAATTTTTTGAAGGCGAAGAGTAACCTCAGTTATGACTCCCAGAGTTCCCTCACTTCCAATTATCAAGCGGGTTAAATCATACCTGAGACAAGTTTCAGATAGTAGTGCATGTTAACTAAATCCTGCTGCCAGATTTAAAAACGATATACTACATGTACAACCAGTGATATGTAATCAAAACTTGAGAGAACTGAATGCTTCAGTAAACACAATGCCAAAACATTAGACAATCATAAGAGGCAGTGCTGTTAAAGAACATGTCTACAGAAAACAGTGAACATCAAATGATACACACTAAATGGACATAAAGAAACATATCAGGATCACAAAAATTCATTATGACTCTAAGAAAATGGAGATCAGAGGGTATAGGAGCATAATAGATTCCAACCCAAATATTCTAGTCTTCTTAGCCTTGCAGCTAGAGCAAGGAACAACATAATGTTCTACGAATATTTTCAATGGTTCTGGTGAAGGAACAAGTTCATTCTGAACGCACCCACCAAATGACATTCAACAAAAATGACACAAGGATGATACCAAGAGAAGAAATAAGAAATTTTGTCTTTTACAAAACAAGAAACAGGTTCACAATTATAGAGTAAGACAAACCCAGCAGCACTCTTTCTTGCACGTGAAGCTGTCTTCACAACATCTCCATTTGGAAGAACTACCTGAGATTAGCATAACATCAGAAATGCAAAATTGATTGCCCAGGTAGGAACAAATGGGCAGACAGACAAACCTTAAGGCTTATGACATTGTCGCGCATAGTTCCATACCTACATGCTAGAAGTGAAACCATCATATTCAATGGGATTAAGTATCCTCACATTGTTCAAAGAGGTGAGCAAACAACACAAATGAATGGTAAGGTGGTAGAGAAACTACCTTACAGCTAAAGAACCAGAACAACGTGTAGCACACATGCCTCCGATGGTTGCTCCAGGTCCTGCACCATACTCTTTATCAACTAGCTGAGGGTAACCCATGAAAGTAAAAGTTGAAAATGGGATAGGTATTAACACTCAGTTGAGCAATCTAACAGATAACTTATTACAATTTAGAAGATAAGGCATTATCTCATTGTAATCTGACCTGGATCAAGCGGAAAGAACAAACCATAAGGTTCCAAGTATTCATTAAGCTCTATCCAACCAATGCCAGGATCTACAACAACATCCATATCCTCAATATGCAGCGCTTTCACCCTCTATAGTTTGAAGAGAACATTTTGATGAGAAACGTGAAACGACAGAAATTCTACACATTCTCATATTTATGAAAAGTTTAAGATGTCAAATGACAATGAAGTAAGAAAAATGGTTAATTACAGCTCATTCCTTACTGAAGAGGCAGGGAAAGAATAAATGCCATTTGAGATGCTGATTCGAGATATTATAGAAGATTAAGATACGACCAGTAAGAGTAAGAACTGACAAAGATAAAAGACACCATCTGAAGTAAGAGTTTTCGTCAAGCAAATTTACAGCTCTACGAAGATAGCCTAGAAACATTACCATCCTGCAGTTTATATATGTTAACAATGCATATAAAAATAATTCTGTTTAGTTCCCTGCTCACTGAAATCTTCAGAGAAATAAAGCATATTTTATTTGAATGTTCCAAAACCTAACAGAAAGTAAGTCACTTTCATCTATTCAATACGTATGCCATCAGCATGGTTTGTAGCCTCACAAATATACCAATTTAAATGAGCTATATCAGTTTTCAAATCTTTTCCCCTACAAACATAAGCAGGAAAATACTTGATTCTGGTGAATTTGTTTCTTGAAACACAAGGCTACTTTTGTGAATTTGTTTCTTGAAATGCAAGTCTAAGTTTATATTAGAATGTCTACACTATAAGACTTCATACGTTTCAAAAACATTCAATGAGATGCTGAAGACATGTAAGATTATGAGACATACTTTCATTAGAGACATGTCAATGCATACACCACCATTTGGAGCCAAGGTGTGACCCTCAATCGACGTTGCTCCGCCATATGGTACAATGGGAACCTGATTAAAGAGCTGCCTGGATTAATACTTGCTCAGGAACAATAGATGCCCTTTATCAGGTCAACAAATCCAGGCGAAAAATAACATTATCTACATCTGAATTATCGGTCCACTGGCAATGGTATATAAGAAGACACAATAGTATACCGACATAGTGGCAGAAATGCAAGGGATATGGACCTTATATTTATCGCAGGATTTGACAATCTTGGAAACTTCCTCCTCAGACCTGTAGAATATTTGGAAGACCGATGATCAAAGCATATTTTTGACCCATAAAAAATTAAAGAGCACACAATTTAGATAGGGAAATTAACAGAGATTCAACTCGTGAAACGGAACTCATCTCAAGTACCTGTATCAATTCTAGACGATTATATCATGGCAGAAAATAATATTATCAGAAACATTATATCACGGCCAATAATCTTCTCACCTGGGAAAAACAACTACATCGGGAATGTTAACCGCCTTGTGGAAACTGTTCTGCGGCTTCCCATGAAAGTACCTCTCATCGTAGTCAGTTGTCAAGTTATCCTATCACACACGCGCACCAAAAGAAAAGGATATGCAACCAATTTCAGAGATAGATGGACGCTGTAACAATTTATCCTTTTCTTGATCAAAAACTATCTCTGACAATTATAAGAGACTCAAAGTTCAGTTAACTCGTCGAAGCACTTAAACTCAGTAATCTATGCTGATTACATTTAATCACCAAAGTTAATAATCCAAAACAATTAAACAACGAACTCTTGAAACATATCTGAAGTTATGAACTAAAATCCAGAGAAAAGAACAAACAACTTTAATCAGAAGAAGAAGCACCTGAAGGATAGTCTTCAGCTCAGAGATAAGCTCCTTAGGAATCTCATTGTGGACACCTTTCACAACATATTCAGTACTATCTTTTCCCCCAACAGTCATACCACTGAAAAAAAAAACGCAATCGAACAAATAAACGAATATCAAAGACCTTTCCACAACTTCAGTTTCCAAAAGAAAAACAAAGAGTCCGTACCGAGAATCTGAAGCAGATGATTCACAGAGAGAGGGCTGCGATTGGTTCTGAATCACCAGAGATGCGGCGGAGACGGCAATGGCCACCGGGAGAAGAGAGCACAACCACGGCGGCGAGAGGGTCCGGCGTCCGTTTAACGGAGAAACGACGGTCACCTCTCCGGCTGCCTTGGGCGGCGCGGGGAGCTTAAATGGAGCGCGGAGAGGAGATGAGGCGACGACGGAGGAGGAGCGAGCGCGGCGGAGCCAGGCGGAGAAGGCCATAGATAGGCAGCGGAGGAAGAGAAGGAGAGTGGCGTTTGACTGGCTAATGTGTCGTCTGTGGGAAGGAGGATGCTTTGAAAAGCTGATTCAGTTCTCTGCACAGATATCAACGTGGGGCTCATCTATTTGCGAGTCTTTTGAAATCGGTACATTATCCCACTAGGATTCCTCCGCCTCCATACACGTTGGCAAATTTATGACGTGTGATATGCATTGTTGTAAAAATAATTGGGTGCCAGTGGATAGATCCGTCGACGTTCAAGAATTAGTTGTGTTGATTAATTGGTGATTAGGTGTTTTTTTTTATTTTTAATAAATTTAATATATTAAAATAAAATTAATTTTTAAAATCAAACAATTAAAAAACGTAAATTGTACAAAGGCGGAATATTAGAAATATCTTTATAGACTAAACCACCCAAAAATATCTTTCTTTAAAATAATTATTAAATCCGAAAAAACTGAAGAAAAGACAACTTTGCTCTTAATATTCGAACGTGAAAAAATCCACGTTCGGCGGGTTTTCGACGTGAAAAACTGCCAAAAGCGAGAAAGCCGAACAATTTTTCGACGTGAAACATGTTTAAACGTTTATAGCAAGAAAGAAATAAGTGATGTCGAACTTGAGAGGGATCGATTTGAAGTTGGCTAGAAGGAAAATGACTAGAATCAGCAGCAGCACTGACGAAAAGAGCACGAGTCAATCTTCAATGGCATCAATAAGTGTAAGTAGCTCGATTTCTAGGATTTTGCAAGCTTTCGAGTCAAAAAATGGTTTATTGATTTGAAATGGGTGTCAGTGTCAGTGATTCGGTTAGGTCGCAAGGGTCGCATGAGTTGCATGAACATCTTCGACTCAGTGAGTCGGTTGAGTAGCAAGGGTCGCAGGAGTTGCATGACCATCTTCGACTCAATGAGTCGGTTGTCTCAAAATTAAAAAACGTAAATTGTACAAAGGCGGAATATTAGAAATATCTTTATAGACTAAACCACCCTAAAAATATCTTTCCTTAAAATAATTATTAAATTCGAAAAAACTGAAGAAAAGACAAATTTGCTCTTAATATTCGAACGTGAAAAAATCCACGTTCGGCGGGTTTTCGACGTGAAAAACTGCCAAAAGCGAGAAAGCCGAACAATTTTTCGACGTGAAACATGTTTAAACGTTTATAGCAAGAAAGAAATACGTGATGTCAAACTTGAGAGGGATCGATTTGAAGTTGGCGAGAAGGAAAATGGCTAGAATTTTATTGATTTGAAATGGGTGAGTGTCAGTGTTAGTGAGTCGGTTAGGTCGCAGGAGTTGCATGAACATCTTCGAATCAGTGAGTCGGTTGAGTCACAAGGGCCGCAGGAGTTGCATGACCATCTTCGACTCAATGAGTCGGTTGTCTCAATGAGTGGGATGGGTCGCAATGGTCGTTTGAGGGGCGTGGGTCGATTGAGTCTCAGTGAGTCGGTTGAGTGTCACAGAGTGTCTGAGGGTCGTTTGAGTCGAATGGGTCGGAGGAGTCACATGGTCGCTTAAGTCGGTAGGAGTATAATGTATTCGTAATTGGTTATTTTTCAGGTGGCGCCAAAGCCGAAGTTTGTGTATGAATTCAAGCACATGGACAGAATGCTAAAGATCACCACCAAGTGTTATCTTCACGAGACAATAAGGACGCTGAGAGGAATCTTAGATGAACACGAGTTGAATTACTTCGAGAAAGAGTCACAATTTAGGCATTTATTCCATTTACAATGTGACTCCACATTGACGAAGGTTCAAATATCTGTCTTACTAAATCACTCCGTGATTATACGGGACAAGACGGAGTTGTGGTTCGTCATAAACGACATTCCTATCTGGTACTCTATAGTGGAGCACACACTAATTTACGGATTGAAATGCGGACCATTTCCCATAGGATGGGAGTCCATGATGGGTGTCACATTCAGGCTGAAGAATTTTGGCCGTGGAAAGGTGACCCCCCAACAAGTCAGTGAAAAGCTTGTGAAGGCGAAGAATTCCGACGACCGGAAGAGGTTGGCAACTTTGATGTTGTTGGCGCAAGTTATGGCTCACAAGTCTTCAGCAGAAAACTCTATCAGTCATGATCTCATTTACATGGTTGATGACTTGGAATTTTGTGAAGGCTTTCCATGGGGTCGTTACACATTCGAGAAGATTGTGGATACTTGCCACAAGCACATTAGCGGGGAATCACCGAAACCAAAAT
>CM071871.1:33093116-33128230 GCA_036759665.1 Gynandropsis gynandra | reverse complement strand
TTGGAGTCTTCGAGTTAAGGCAAGTTGAGATGCGCCGGTCTTGATATGGTAAGTTGTTGCTGGTGTTGTTGTTGTTGTTCACGAAGCCACCTGATGGAGTTCCTTGGGCTTCATTGATGACGAAGAGGGACTTGGCTTTTAGGAAATTGTCGCTGATGTCTCCCTCTTCGTTGTTGAATTCCTGACGGTTGTTGAGGAGCACTTGAGCTACGTACGCGTTGATTCTTGTACGCAGGCTCTTTGCTCGGGATCTCGTGAGTGGCTTGTTGTAGACCACCGGCATGTCAATGTGTGCTCCGTCTTCTCCTAGCTCTCCATTCACTCCTGTGCTTGTCTCGTCTATGCTAAGCTCATCCTCTTCGTTGTGATCCATGCTCGGCTCATCCTTGCACCGCTCCTCTCCTTCGTTTGAGTCGTAGCTCGTTGTAATGCCCTCATTAGCTAGTTTCTCTAAGACATCGACGTAGAATATTGAATCCACCATACAAGGATGCTTGAGGGTGGTGTTCAGATTGAACTCCACTTCTACATCTCCGAACGTCTGAGTCTACCTTCAGCACAATGTATGATCGTCTTTACCATATTGAGAAACGGCCTACCAATCAGCCATGGTAGCACCATTCGTGTAGGTTTAAGATCCAACCTGTCCATAAGATCCAATTTTTAGTAAAACGGTAATGGTAGCACACTCACGCTTGCTGTGACATCAATTAGTGCATGGTTAATTTCATAATCACCTATTTTAAAAGGGATCATGAATATACCTGGATCGGGCATTTTCTTGGGTGGGTTTGGCTGCAACATCGAGTTAGTCACCATGACAATTTCCTTCTCCACGTCTCGTTTGTTCACAAGCACCTCTTTCTAGAACTTAGCGTATGAAGGCATCGTCTTCAACGCTTCGTGGAACGGAATGCTAATATGCATCTTCTTCAACATCTCAACAAACTTGGAAAATTGAGCATCCTCGTTCTTTTTGCTTTGACGTTGGGGAAACGACAAAGGAGGCGGTCTTGGATCATGTTTTACGTATTTTGGCTCTTCCTCCTCTTCGGGTTTCTTTTTGTGCTCTTCGACGTTACTGCCATTTTCTATTTATGTATTAGCCATTTTAACTTTGTCAAATGTCGAGGAAGTGGCTTGATCCATCTGTTTCTTGCGTTGACGTTGTGAAAACGGCAAAGGAGGTGGTCTCAGTTTGGGTTTTACGTATTTTGGCTATTTTCCTCCTCGGTTTTCTTCTTATGATATTCATCGTTGCTGCTCTTTTCCACTGCTTTACGAGGTGCTTCACCCCTTTCAAACATCAGAGGAGCAGGCTGATCCACCGTCTTACCACTCTATAGATACATGGCGTTGATGTGCTCATAGGGATTCATTTCTGGCCTTCCCGATAGAACTCCTTTTGGACGTGCCACCTCTTATGCAAGTTGTGTAACTTGCGTCTCCACATGTCTAAGGTGTGTTTGAAACATCTCTACCTGCTTCTTGGCGTTCTCTTGATTCGCTTTCACTTCCCTCACAAAATTATTCGTTGCACTTCCATCAACAAGCTGCTTTGATTTTCATGGAATTGGAGGAGACGAGTGAACATGGTGTTGATGTCGGGGGCTGCTTCGGATTGGTTTGGTTGTGGCTGAGGCGCACATGACTGATAGTTCTGAGTTTGGGGCTGCATCCTTGGCTGAAAATTCTGATTTCCTTGCAGCACCCACAATTAAAAATTCCCCGATAGTTGCTGCGCATTAAAGGCACCATCAGAGTTCTTGTAGGAGAGGTTAGGAATTCGTCTGGCGATTGTGGAAGATGGTGATTATTCCTCCATCCGGGATTGTATGTGTTTCCCAAAGGTTGGTTGTAGCTTACATAATTCACTTCTTCGTACTCTTGAACCTCTTGTTCCTCTGATTGATCCGAATAATGAGAAAAACACGACTCAGATAGGAGATTTAGATCCCTGTGACTTGGTCTTTCACCTCGGCTAAACCGGCGTATAAAGCATGTGTCTCGTTCAAGTTAGCCACTCTTGCTGGAGCGCTGCGATTATGTTCTCTAGCAGTGTTGCTGCCTTCATCAGCCATACGATCGATTAGGTCCTCGATCTATGGAAACGTGAGGTTGCTCAGAGAACCTCCAGCTGCGGTTATGATCAGAATTCTAGTGTTGTCCATGAGTCCTTGGAGAAAGTTATGTATAAGATAGCTCTGATCCATGTCGTGGTGTGGGCAAAGGCGTTGGTAGGCTTTGAAATGTTCACACGCTTCATATAGACTCTCAGCTACTCCTTGGATGAATGTGTTGATTTGATTCTTGGCTAGCTGAGCTTTACTCTGAATGAAGAATCGCGTCATGAACTTTTCTTCTAGCTGCCCCCACGATCATAGAGAATTTGCCGGTTCGGAAAACAACCAGTCTTGCGCTTTATCCTTCACTGAAAATGGGAAGGCAACGAGCATTACATCCTCATCTGAGACTCCTTCACTCGCTCTAATGGTTTCGCAAAGCAACTTAAAATCATTAAAATACTGATTTGGATCCTCGGCGGGTCTCTCTCTGAATGCTGTGTTACCGAGCATTTTAATGAATGCTGGTTGTAATTCAACGCGAGCATCTCTTCTAACAATGCAAGACAAGAGTTGCGTATGCCTAGGAGCCATGTATATTCCATAGGTTAACGCAATTGGAATTTATGGCGTATTTAGGATGCAATGTTCTGCCATTTGTCCTTCTTTGGTCTTGCGCGATAAAGTACCTCACACCATAAAAATACAAGAATCGGTTACGCTCAGGGAGGTGAAATAAATAAAATTTGATACAAGAAAAAGAAAATAAAACAAAAATATGAAAAACAAATAAGACTCCGGAAAGGATTATGTCCTAATCTAAAATCATCCTAACTCTAAAGCTGTAATCAATTCCCCGACAACGGCATCAAAATTTGATGTGGTTAATCTCAAGTAATAAAATACCTAGACTAACACTTCTGCATGAATACGAATCGTGTAGTACCAAGGTCGAACACGAAGAATCGATACAACTCTAAAGCTAGTAACTAATGAAGACGACGGTAAAAATCAATGAGTGTTTTGAATGCAAATAAAACTAAACTAACTAATTAACGGTTTAAATTTAATTAATTAAACATCACAGGTTTCGAGAGATGCACGATGATGCAATGAAGTTCTAACATGATTATTGGTCTTAGATATTATCACGAGTTCAGGGAATTCAAGCTCTAATATAGGAGCTGACTGGCATAGACCTGTCCTCTACCTAACGTGCGTACTACCAACCTTCCAATTGTATAATCTCACCCACTAGATGTATTAAGATAGCTATCCTAATCCCTAGATTCAATCAACCGACCTGGCATTGATTCTAAATTGATCAAATCCTAAATCATGGCTAAGTTCTAAAGTCTAATCCCCTGGCATAGATTCATTAGAATTCTACAATCATTCATTGAAGTGGCATGCAAGAACAAAAGCACTAAGAACAATCAATCGTTCTGAAAAACGATCAAATTCCAAAATCATTCATTCAATTGGCATGCAAGAACAAAATGATTAAGAATCACCAAGCATTAAGAACAAGACTTTGTTACATATCGACAAAGCTGTCTAACCTATGGCTATGGACCTACTCAGACATGAACTTAGAATACAAAACGCAAAAGATAACAATATTCAACATGGATATAGAACAAGATTCCTCCCTATTCTATTACCGACGTCTTCAATAGCTCCTACGCGATCCGACTTTGTTGTTCCGTCCTTTGCCCTCGTGTGCGTTCTGCTCTCTCTCTCTACGTGTGCTTTGTTTTTCTCTCTAATTTTCTCTACGTCTTGTGCCTCATGAAGCTATCTCCTTTTGCCCCCTTTCTCCTCTTTCCTTTCCTCTTTGGCCTTCCCCTTTCCTTCCTCTCCAGCGGCTGATACTTACAGCAACTGCAATTTTCCTTTTCTGAGCGTTTCCATCTCTTATTTTTTTCCATTCTTGTGTAATTTTCAACGTTTCCTCTTTATTTTCCAGCCATGTAGCTCCCATTCCTCTACTCTAACCATATTTCCTTTTGGTTTAAGCAGATATCACATTTCTATCCTTGTTTGGAGATTTTCCTTTTCTGGTTATTGCAGGTGATGGATTCGACCCGCGTGGACTGGTGAGTGCCTTGTGTAGGTTGGCTTGGAGAGGGGAGTCCGTGCGGGCTGGTGAAGAGTCCAAGTAGGGCTAGAGCTTCTAGAGCAATGAGCCCACACGGGTTAAAGTGGACACCCCGCGCGGGGTGATTGGAGAATGGTTGTCTGCTCAAGTTGAGCATGAGTCCGAGGTTTGCTGAAGGGGCTGGACATGAAGCCCGCACGGGCTAAGGTATCCACTCGTGGGCGTTGCTTCTCTTTCGATGTGGAACGGTCATGTTTTGGGGCATTCGCACTTGTTTGTGTCGCGGTATCTGCGTTCACTGCAAAACACGAGAAAACAATGAAAATGGCTAAGTGATGCTTAATGCTTGGTAAAATCGAAATGCATGATGAAATTAACTATGAAAATAGACGAAAATACTATTACAAAATATACGTTATCAGAAAACTTTGATTTTGCCTTGTCAGCACCTTTGTGATTTGCCGCCTTTGATTTTGGATTGGGCAAATGAAATCTGACATCCCTTAGAAGGTCTCTTACAACGTTGATGGTTCTTTTCTTCGACTTCTTTATTTACTTTATTAATTTCTGCTCCAGTGTCAGAGGAACTGCAGCTTCTTCTATTTCAGCTTCATCATCACCTTCTCCTTCAGCTTTAGCTTCAACATCATCTTCTCTTTCTTCATCAGCTTCAGTAACACCTACACATCCTTCCTCTTCGTGAGCTTTATATATGGGGTGAACATATACAACATTTATTGCTTTTCCACCCACACTCTTCTTCCTTTTTGTCTCATTTCCTTTCCCCTTCTCTTTATAACCAAGAGTTGCTTTTCACGTCAGCAGTTCTTGCTTACGGATATCCTCCGAAGAAATACCCTTTGGATTTCTTTATAGATATTCCATCCATATCTTAACATCGGGATCGTTGCATCCCTCTTAATCCTCTAGATAAAAAAGTAAAGCTTCCTTTTTGTGTTCAACACGAAGAATACTTCAAATATCCTCCAAAAATAAAAAACAACCATTATGAACTTTTGTGACCCTTGTGACCCTTGTGTAATTGATACCTTAGAATCTCCAACCTTCTTCATCACGTCTACATATTTCGGGTTAAAATTGGATAACCCTCTTCTTGCACATCCTTGGGCATGATGGATAGACATCTATAACATCGACATACCATTCGTTTCTGCCGAAACTACCGATGGTTTCGATTGGAAGTAACTCAAACATAAAAACAAAATGATAAGAATACAAAAGGTACAAAAACATTCATGTTATTCGAATAATATATATACAACTTACCATTAGTGGGATCATGAAACCGCCACAATGTCATTTTGGTTTCGGTGCTTCCCCACTAACGTGTTTGTGGCAAGTATGCACAAGCTTTTCGAATGTGTAAAGCCCCCATGGAAAGCCTTCACAAAATTCCAAGTCATCAACCATGTCAATGAGATCATGGCTGATAAAGTTGTATGCTGAAGGCTTGTGATCCAGATCTTGCACCAGCAACATCAAAGTTCCAAACTTCACCGGGTCGGCAAAATTATTCGCCTTCACAAGCTTTTCACTCACTTGTGCGGTGGTCACCTTTCAACGGCTGAGATTCTTCAGCCTGAATTTATCAGCCCTTTTGGACTGTCATAGCTGGGATAGGGTCCGCAGTTTAATCCGGTAATTACTGCATGCTCTCCGATAGAGTACCAGATGGGGAAACCAATTACGACGAACTACAACTCCTTCTTGTCCCGTACAATGAAGGAGTGATTTAGTAGGAAAGACATTTGAACCTTCGTCAGACTCACATTGATAACATAATAAATGCCTAAATTGTGACTCCTTGTTGAAGTACTGCAAGTCATATTCATCTAAGATTCTTCGCAACTTCTTTATTGTCTCGTGAAGATAACACTTGGCGGTGATCTTTGGCATTCTGTCCACTTGCTTGAATCCATACAGGAACTTCGTCTTTGGCGGCACCTACAAAATGACCAATTACGAATACATTAGACTTCTACCGACTCAAGAGAGCCTTCCAACTCAATTGTTTGCGACTTAAGCAACCCATGCGACTCAAGTGACCCAGCGACTCAAGCGACCCATGCGACTCAAGTGACCCATGCGACTCAAGCGACCCAAGCGACTCAAGCGATCAATGCGACTCAAGCAACCCTTGTGACTCAAGCGGCCCTTGCGACTCAATCGACCCTTCCGACTTAAGCGACCTGTACCACTCAAGCGAGCCATACGACTCAAGCAACCCTTGCGACTCAATGAGACTCAAGAACCCTTGCAACTCAAGCGATCCTTGTGATCCAATGAGTCGCTTGAGTCGAAGAAGGTCATGAGTCTCAAGCAACTCATTGAGACTCATGACCCTCTTCGACTCAAGCGACTCACTGAGACTCAACCGACTTACTGACACTCAAGCGACTCAATGAGAATCAAGCGACTCACTGAGACTCACACCCATTTCAAATCAACAAACAATTTTGTTTTCAATAGCCTCCAATGTAAAACACTAGAAATTGATCCACTTACAGGCACCATTGAAGATTGACTCGTGTACTCTTCTTCACTACTAATTCTTGTCATTTCTTTCTCACTTCAAAATTTCCTTGGTCTCAACTTGAATTTTCATTATTGCTTACTTTGAACTTGATCCTTGCTCTCAATTCTGAAATCCCTTCTCGCTCCTTGCTCTCAACTTTAAAATGGTTTTTCTAAAACAGTTTTTCATTTCGAAAAACTGCCACAACGTGTTTTTTTCACGTGAAAAAATTTAGGCAAATTTTTCTTTTTCCAATTTTTTTATTTAATGATTTTTGTATGAGGGTAGAGATGAAGTCCTGAAGCCTTACGAGGATACGATATTCTCCAAAAAAAATAATGTACCTATTATTTTTCTATTAATATTTTAGATGAGATAATGCATCACCATTATCATCCTTTCAAAATCTGTCTTTTACCTCCACAAGAAGTAACACACAGGTTTACAAAACCAATAAAACATTTATTGGTTCTAAGCCTTTTATTTTAAAGTAAAAGTGCGAAATATGTTTAACATACTCTACATCATGTGCATTATTGATAACTACGGGAATATCATCCACATAATTTATCAAAGCAAAAATGTGGTTAGGTGAATGTTTTAAAAACAATGAGTGATTAGAGGAAGATTGTATGAAACCATACTTGATTAGAATGGATCAGAACTATGGATGTCGCTCTCATGAACTTTGTTTCAGCCCCATAAATAGATTTTTGTAGCTTTTATATAACTCTAGGTGAAATAATTTTCCCATGTTTAGGAACAAACATATCCTTGTGGAAATTTCATGTAAATTTATTTTTTAAATGGCCATACAGAAAGTATTACTAACATCTAATTGAATTAAATATTAATTTTGAGAAGCAACTAAAGAAAGTAGCACCTTAGATTTGAACTTAGTTTATTATAGAATAAAAAAAAATAAATCGCATAAGATGTGGTGTGGTTAACTGACCAAATTGAAAAGTATACCGAGGTAATATAATGAGGTGGTCTAGAAGTTCTGGCAGAATGTTTACTATGTCTTATAATTTAAAATAAGAATTTTGAGGAGGAGTGTTCGTGGGATGAAAAGATGGATGGAAAAAATTGAAAAATGTGAAACCATAGGTAAATCAGAAGGTAATGTTCTAACAAAAATTTGAATATATATTCTTAGGTAATGTCCATATATAATATAAACAACTAAATACTTTTAAATGAGAATAATCATGTGATTTAAAGAAGTTTTACAGTAAAGAATAACTAAAGGTGTTCTATTAATTAGGTAAATAGAGATAGACATACAATATACCCAATACAAACCATGGCACATGAGATTGAAATAAAACGACAAATATACGTTAAAAAGATGTTGATTTTTCCTCTCAATAGGATTTTGTTATGCAATATATACACGTGAATGGAAGTGAAAAATTCATTTGTTTTGTAAAAGTTGTCTAAACAGAAATTCTAGGGCATTGTTAGATTTTAAATATCTGATTTTACTCATAAGTTATTTCTTGAGATTTAAAAGTTAAAAAATAAAATATGATTACTCTAATGCAAACATTTACTATTTAAAAAAAAATACTTTTAACCATATACAGATTATATGTGAATTGGTCCCTAAATATCTAGATAAGATAAATCAAAAATATTTTTTGTTTAATTTTGTATAATAAAATGGAATATGTATTGTTTAGCTTAGTGATTATGTTCTACAGTCACGATTTTGTTACAGAATTTTATGAAAGAAATTTATTTTGAGATTAAGAAGGATGTCTTAGTCTTTGGTGGCATAATGATAAGGGGTATGCAATACAGCACATAAAACCGACCGGTTAAATTGATATTCGTTTGTAATTCATATGAACATAGAAAAACAAAAGAAAAACTAAATTTTGAGACCGGAATATCTATCCGAAGTATATAATTTTTGTATAGGATAACCGACACAATTTATGGACCATAGTTCAAGATGGAATTTGATATCCCGAATTTGTCCAAAACTTTTAAAATATGAAGATAATAATTATAAATTTACAATAAAAATAAACTATAAAAATACATCACAAAATAAAAACTAAAAACTATATATAGAGGTACCAGCTTTAGAAGAGGTTTCGAAATTCAATTTGAAGCATGGAAGATTTAAAAGACCGAGAGGATGCGTCCTGAAGACTAAAGAAATAACTAGTAGATAGACCTGACTTTTGATTCATGCTACGTTTCAGTTCTTACTTCATTGTTTTGTTATTCATAAAACCCTTCCATCTTGCGACTAGATTGTGGAGAGTCTAGCAAACAAGAAAAAATACGTAAAAGTAACTCGGTGGTTCCTTCAAAGAAAAGAAAAGAAAAGAGCAGTAAAGGAGGCCGACCATTTGACTACATGGTTGATTTACTTTGTTGATGTAGTTATGCTTAGGAAGAAAGGTTTTTAGATGACTAATCAATAAAGTGTTAGTAGATAATAATTTAGGAATAACAACTTGATTAATAATAGGAACACAAATTTTTTGTTAAAAATTGTCAGCATATTACATTGAAATATATATACATACTAACTCGATTCAGTTCAAAATAACTGTTAGTTTAAGTGATTAGTTTAATCGTATAATAACTGAGTTTTGAGTTTTAATAATAATAATAATAATAATATTATTATTATTATTATTATTATTATTATTATTATTATTATTAAGAAAATTATTATAGTTGGATAATGTTTTGTAACTAGATGGTAGGTTAAATTAAATGTGAGTAAATAGGTCGAGATTTATTAGAAATATAAATATATCTATCTTATGAAAAAAAAAAATACAGTGTAAAAAAATTAACAAATTGTTGAAATTTAATATAATACACTGTCTCATGATTTTCAAAAACAAAAATTGATTCAACAATTTTGTAGAATCACCGAGTTTAAATTAATAAGAGTATTACATGTGATGGACACATGAATGTAATATATGATAATATAACCAATGTTTCGAGGAATTATAACGAATGTTACGACATTTACTAAATTCGAACAATTTATATATATATATATATTTTTCAAAATCCTGCCATTGTATATTATATTATATTTTTACGTATATTCGTTGTATTATATATAATCCAATCAATTTATTCACTAGAATATTGATAATATACAATTAACATTTTAATTCTTTCATTTTAGTTATATTTTCTTGGGTATATATATATATATATATATATATATTGTTGGAGTATTATTTTGAGCTTAAGTTTTGAATGAGTCTTATGTTTTGAATAGGTTAAAGTTTAAAAATTCAAAGACTAACAAATTGGAGGATATCATGGAGAATATCAAGGAAGGTAAATATATGGAGATTGTTAGCAACAAACACATCAATACCTCTATAAAAAGAGTGATGATCCCATGGACGAAAGAATACTTCTTCGTCATAAAAGATTGAGCCTAAATTTCAAGAGAGAAGTGTGAGTTTAAACCGAGAAACTGAAAAGTGTTTCATTTTACATTATGAGAGTGTTTTTATACAAATCTAAGACATGTTTAGGGATTTGTGGGTGAATGATTCGTAGAGTCATTCAGGAATCTAAGGCTATTGTGTGAATAGTTTTAGGCGGTCACATACAGGGTGTGTAATGTTTGGGGCTTGGAATTGAAGTTCAAGGCGAGTGGACTCTTAGGGTGAGTCTGAAGCTGTATTCAAGTGTACCTGGAAAACCGTTTGAATTAAATAGGATGTCCTTTGGAATTTTAATAAATCCACCAAACGTCTTGTCCATCTATTCTTTTTTCAATTGGTATCAGAGCTTCAAATGGATCAAAGAAGTTAATATCCATTTGAGATCTAGTTAAGAGATAGATAGAAGGTTCACGGGATCTATACTCGTATTGCAAACCCGTAGTACTCAACTCCTCCAATTATGGAGATTGGAAGGTTAAGATGAGAGCTAACATTCGAGGCATAGATGAAGATGCGCAGGGGTCGTGAAGTACGGATGAAATACTCAAATGGTGATAGATACCAAAGAGAACAAAAAGGAGAAACCACTTGATCAATGGACACCGGCTAAGAAGAGATCGTCTACATATAATGCAAAGGCATTAGCTGCAATTTTTGCCTCCGTGGACATAGACCAATTCAAACAAATACAAGGACGTGAATTAGCTAAAGATGCTCGGGACACGCTTGAAACATTTCATGAATGAACTCCAAGTATGAAGAGAACAAGATTGGATATTCTCGAACATAAATTTATAAAAATTATAATGGGAGAAAATTAAAACGTGAAAGAGTTTAGGGGAAGACTAAACACCTTGTCCAATGAAGCACGCGTTCTT
Organism: Gynandropsis gynandra; assembly: GCA_036759665.1. NCBI lineage: Eukaryota > Viridiplantae > Streptophyta > Magnoliopsida > Brassicales > Cleomaceae > Gynandropsis > Gynandropsis gynandra. The sequence continues at coordinate 33,117,209 of CM071871.1, read as the reverse complement.
GGTCAAACTTATGAAGACAAGAAACTTGTCAACAAACTCTTTCGATGCTTACCTAATAAGTTCTCGGCACAAAAAGCAGCGATGAACATGTCACTCATTACCAACATAATGAGCTTCAAAAAATCGTAGGAATATGGTCCGCTTATGAAATGGAGTTGTAGCTCGAACAAGGATCAATTACAAAGAATTGTCCCACGATATAGTCCTTAAAGTTGAAGAAAATACAAAGGAGATTGAAGGACTTGCAGAAGAAACATCCTTGTTAGCAATAACGTTCAACAAATTTCTAAAAAGAGGACCAAAAGGATACCCCAAATCATGTAAGGCGTATCTAGAAAAAGAATGAAAATCAAAAGTTCAATGTCATGAGTGTAAGGGATATGGTCACATAAAAAAACGATTGTCCTAATGTTAAAAAATAAGAAGCAACCTTGAAAGTTTTGAAGACAACCAAATGCTTCAATTGTCAAGGTTTTGGACACACGTTAAATGAGTACCATGATGTGAAAAAGACAAACAAGTCTTTTCTTACTCAAACAGATTCAACTGAATCAGATGAAGAGAGTGAAGAAGAGGACATGTCTAGTTATTTTACATTCTACGATGTCATTGCAAGTGAAGATGAACAATCAAATGAAGAAAGTGTGATGATGAGCTGACCATGAGAGAACTATATGAGAAATGTATTAAAATGAGTCAACTTAACATGAATATTCTCAAATAAAAGAATGTTGCTGAGTCACAATTAAAAGTTGTCACGGAACAACTCTTAAAGAAGGAGGATGAAGTAAATCAAATCTCAAGTCAATTTGAAGGAACGAAGAAGAACTTGAAGATGTTAGTAAATGGAACAGAGAAGTTGGACTATCTTCTAACATTAGGAAAAAGAGATTCAAACCATTATGGACTTGGTTAGAAAGCAGAATACTCGAGTAATGAAGGTAAAATTGTTAAAGGTGAACAACTGCCAAAGAAAGAAACACCTTAGAGATCACGAAGTATCGTCGCGCACATATGAAATCTAAATATCAACAAAAAGAGTAGAGAAGATGTTACTACTGTGGGAGAAAGGGTCACATACAAATAAATTGCTATCAAATGAATTACTACGACTGGATACCTCGAAAGACATTCATAAAAAAGAAAAGGACAACAAGAAGTGGATGGAATCAACATCAACCACGACGGTCTCAAGGTAAGTCACGAGGATGGAATCAACATCAACCACGATGGCCACAAGGTAAGTCACGAAAACACTAAGGTAAGCTCCTTTTTGGTCAATACCTAACGTTAAAAAAATATTGGTTTAAAAGGGTGAAAGATATATGACATTAAGGAAGCCTATAATTAAACAAATTTGGATAAAGAAATCTGATCTTAATTGCAATGTTGCATTCACATCAATACAAGATGAGCAAGATTATATTTGGTATTTTGATAGTCGTTGTTGAAGACATATGATAGGCAATCTTAACTTGTTATCTAATTTTAAAGAAAGTACCAACGACAGAAGTGTAACTATTGGAGACGAACGTAAAGAAAGTATACAAGGCAAAGGTGACATTATAGAAATTGGACAACCAAAGTTAACCAATGTAAAAGAACTCCAAGCAAATTTAATTAGTATTTCATTTGTGTGATCACAGGTTACTTGTCTCATTCTCACGTGAGAAATGCATTGTCACTAATGAGGATGTTAAGAATGTCCTTGTAGGAAAACATGAAGTGCTATCATGCTACACAAGATCCCATTTGATAACACTGAAAGTGTATCGATTTTAGGTTAGGTTTTAGTGCCATTTTCGCGTATATTTCATAGATAGATTACATATCCGATACGATTATTAGTTACATACGCCCGTTTTGTTGGTTTTCAGATTTTTAGGCGACAAGGCCTAAATGAGCTTAAATAGACGAATTCCTGAGCAAAACCACACACTTTGAAGATAAATTCACTCAGAGCCAAGATCAAGCCTCATAACTCAAGCTCACAAGGGGTGCCCGGTCGGGCACCATGGTCTACCCACTCGGGTAAAACCTAAAGGGTTTTATTCGCACACCTTGCACGACCCGGGCACGAAGGCAACATGATCGGGTAGTCATACCCGATCGAGCGCAATACGGATACCCGCTCGGGCGTTAATTAATCCCAATATTCCCAGAGAGTTTGCACGACTCGGGCCGCTCAACAACGCGATCGGGTGCTGATACCCGATCGGGCGAGACGAAGAACACGACCGGGCATGCCTCTGCACGACCGAGTAGAATTGGTGCCCGAGCGGGCCGCGTATCTCGCAACAACCTAGATCTTGCATTCAAACGGCCTAATTTATAGACCAGAAGATATCTAGAGCAAAGGGGGCGACGTAGAGGGCAAGGAAAGGCTGGGAAAACATCAGGGAAGGCTCTGGAGACTCTGGAGAAGAAGAGAAGCATCAATCCTTACATCGGTAACACAATAGGGAAGATCGAGGCATCGAGTTTCCTAGAGTCTATCATGTTTAGGGTTGTGTTATCTTCGTTATCTGTATTCTGCATGAGTGAGTAGGTTCCCAACTATGGGTTAGGGATATCGGATTGTAACGGATGAACAATGTTATGCGTTAATGCTTAGATCTATTGATTTTATCTTGATATTCGGTTCTACACTTAACATTATCATTCTTATACTAGTGCTGCCCGCTCTATTAACATAGAAATTCAGACTTTGCAGGAAGGTTAAAGGATGAATCCGGACCTGTTAAGTTGTAGGTTAAGTTCGGCTAATGAGAATCTGACCGGTCGGTTAGTCGACTTAGGAGTTAGGATTGCGTTCGTAAAGCTGCCATGGTATGGGTTTATGATCTTTAGTTGTTTCATCCATACGATTCCCGGTATCCCGACACCCGTAGTGTTCGTCATATCCGAGTTTACCTCAACCTACTATCGTTGTCACCACTTAGCTTATATTTTAGGTATTTAGGACCACACCTTCATCTACTTCCATACGTCTTAGTTTAGTGTTATTCTTAGTTTTGGCTGCTTTAGTCCCTAGAGATCCACCCTGGTACTACACGATCCGTATACTTGCTGTGAAGTGGTCTAGGAAAATATATAGCTTGGGTTTTACCTACAACAAGTTTTTGGCGCCGTTGCCGGGGACTAATAATGGCCTAGACTAGGAATTAGCTAGATTAAGATCTAGTCCTTTCCGGAGTCTTTGTTTGTTTGCTTTTCGCATTTGCTTTTTGTTTTTCCCTTCTATCGAGTCTTTTCTATCTACCGCAGATTTACAGCTTGGTGTTTTGTTTCTTGATGTGAAGGAGCCTTGCATGAGAAGCTCTGCTCAGAAACTTCTCATCTACGATCCCGAGGTTAAACGCACTTTAAGGAGCCTGCGCAAGAAGAGAAGGATTGGATAGCGGATTCCGAATCCGAGGTAGAAAGAACGAGCAATCACGAGTCATACGCCTCTGAGGAGGAAGAAACACATTGTGCGAGCAGCAGAGAGGACAACGCAAGTAATTGATCATCTCGTTTTCATACGTATTTCTTGCACGATTTAGGAGACGTTTTTGATACATATGTGATGTTTTACGTATGATTCCGTATCCGTTTTACTTGCTTTCGTGGTTTTCATGTTCTTACAGGTTTTTACGGCTTAAAAGGAGGCAAAAAGACGTGATTAAAGCAAGCATACGGAGGAGAAGAATTCAGCGAAGTTAGAGCAGATTCTTGCGAGGAGATAAGCGAGGAGCATTGGAGATCAAGCACCGCCACTTCGGTTTTGTTTGGTTTTTATGTTCCTTAGACTTTCTACTATGTTTATGTTTCTTTACAGACGCATGAGCGAGTAGTTTGTTTGTTCTAGGAGAAGGGATTAGCCCTTGGCTATCCCGAGACCGCTTTTGATCTATTTTGAATGCATCTTCCCGTTTTAGTTCATCTATTCTTTATCTGAGTTCTTTAATTTACTTGTGTTTGCGATGGCCACGTAGATGCATGTGTTAGGGGTTAGGAGAAGGACCGAAAGGAGAATTCTAGTCCTAGAAAGTCAGGTTTAGAACAACCGAGGTTAGGCCACGAAAGTAGGGTAGCAACGGTTGAGGGTGAACGGGTGAATCACAGAGTCTATGGGTTTAGTTCATGGTGTCAGCCACGAAAGTAGGGGGCAGCTTGTCTAGATCACGTGTCTATGCCTTGAGAGAGGGTAGATATCATGTTAGGATCGTCCGCCTTAGATAGCTTTAACTGGTATTGCATGATAGATAGGTTGGTCGTTGGTTTCGGTAGTCTTGTGGTGAAACCGGTTTCCTAGGACGTTTGTCTTATCGTTAGAACCCAAGTAGTTTATTTGCTTTTAGTATTTCATTCTTAATCCATATTCTTTCGTTAGCAAGTTTGATTCGTAGTTCGGGTTTAGGTAGCGTTGCATAGTCTCTGTGGGATCGACACCTAAAATACTACACATGTGCCGTGCACTTGCGGGTAGATTAGGTTATATTTAACTCTGATACGCATCAGTAATCTCGACATGGCTGCTGCCGATGAGACTTTCGTGCATGGCCCGCATGATTGATAACCAGGTTGAGCTACAGCCGGCTTTTATACAAATGCTCAACAATTAGGCCTTTAGAGGAATGGAGAACGAAGATCCGAACTCCCACCTACCGGACTTCAAGATGCTTTGTAGCACTACCAAGGTTGGAACGAGAGTTACTCGGGAGGATCTCTACTTGATGGCGTTCCAATTCTTGCTTAAGGATGCGACGCAACGTTGGCTCTTCAACTTGCCGGCTGCATCAATCACGTCATGGGATGATTTGGAGCAACGATTCATGCAACAAATCTTCCCGGATCATAGAACGCTTCTCGCCAAGAGTCGCATTAATTCTTTCTTACAAGAAAGAGGCGAGACGTTACACGCACATGGGAGTGATTTAAGAACTACCAGTGGATATGCCCACACCACGGGATGGATAAGAAGTATCTTATCACGAGTTTCATCCAAGGTCTCCAAGAAACCTCCCTCAGCAATCTTACGTTCAATCAGCTCGAGAACTTGATCGAGAGCATGGCGAGGGAAGGATGCAAGAAGGTAGGGGAGTACAATCGCGACTACCCATCAAAAGCTGCAGTGAACGAGCTTGGCATCGTCAACCCGGAATTGACGGACTTGAAGCAACAAGTTGGCGAGATTCATCAGATGACAGCTGGACTTCATGTGGATCGACATGACACATCCGTAGGCCAAGGGATGGAGGAAGTGAAGTACGTTTCCAATCGGGGCTACCAAAAAAGTTATATCAAGAGCCATCCCAACCTCTCATATGGCAACACGAACAACGTAGCAAATCCGCAAGACTTTCAACCGCGGATAATGGCGAGAAACTAGAATCAAGGTTTCCAACCGAGAGGAAGTGGCCAAGACTACGGATATCAGCCACGTGCACAATCTTCGGGTGATTCCGAGATTCTTTCGATGCTCCAATTGATGCACCAAGAGCAGAAGAGTGCACTTGGAGGGATTAGGGCTGAGCAAGAGGATATGAAGAAGAAATGGATGGATTTCAGACGCATTTGAGACTTCTAGAGACGCAAGTGGCACAACTAGCCCAAGGTTCGAACCGACAACCCGGATAGCTTCCTGGGAAACCCGAGACAAACCCCCGCGAGCAAGTGAATGCTATTTTCCTAAGGAGCGGGAACACGGTAGGGCAACCAATGCCTCCCATGGCTGCAAGAGAAGAGCCTATGAGCGATAAGATCGAACAACCCATCGCTCCAGTCGTGGAAGAGAAGGTGACAAGAGGAAGAGGAGAAGGAGTTACCCTATGTAGCACCTCCCCCGCCATTGCCTTTTCCGCAGCGTCAAATTCAAAGGAAGCAAAGTGACGAGACCCAATTCTCTCAATTCGTAGAACTCTTGAGGAAGCTATAAGTCACTATCCCATTCTATGACTCTCTTACAAAGATCCCTTCCTATGCGAAGTTCCTCAAGGATATCATAACGAGGAAGAGGACCGTGGATAACGAGATGGTAATGGTAACGAACTCTCTTATACAGCCTCATACCATGGTCGAGAAGATGCTCGATCCAGGTAACTTCGTCATACCTTGCAAGATTTATGATTACGAAATTGAGCATGCGATAATTGATATCGGAGCGAGTGTGAGCTTGCTACCACTATCTCTCGTCGACAAGCTCAATAGGGTAGGAGATCTTCAACCCACGAGGATGAAAATCACATTTGCTGATCAATCCGTACGTAGTCTAGTGGGTATATTGACAAACGTAGCCGTTCAAGTGGGAGAATTTTGGTTCCCCGCGGATTTTGTCGTTGTGGATATGGAGATCAATCCGAAGATCCCCGTCATATTGGGACGACCATTCCTCAACACAACAAAGATGGTCATCTACTGCGCGGAAGGAAGGTTAGTGATTAAATTCGGGGACGAATTTATCGAGTTCAAACTCGACGAGGCGTTGAAGAAGCTATTCATGACCGAACCCGTAATGAACGTTACCACGACGGATGCATCAACGGAGGAGATTAGACATGTACATGGAGGCACCCATCCAGAGGACATACCATTGTCCAAGTGCACCGGGAGTCAGTATCAGCCACCAGCAAAGTCGGACGCACTCACGCAGATTGAGGAGAAGCCGAAATTCCTTCGGCAGGGAAGTCACCCGATCGGGCAGCATACTCCACCCGGTCGGGCAGAGCCATTTTTAGATGACCCGGTCGGGAAACTTCATAGCCCGACACGGGTAATGCCTACGGGGGAAATTTCTCCAATTAACCACCCGGCCGGGTGGTTGCGTGAGCCCGATCGGGCAGGTGGATTGGATAGACACCCGCCCGGGCGACCAGACAGCCCGACGCGTGCACTCCCTACGGGGGTAAATTGCACATTTGACGACCCGACCGGGGCACCACAGGAGCCCGATCGGGCATCAGAGAGGAACCGAGATCCACGCGGTTTAGTCGATACTTCGACGCGAGCAACGGTTCCAAGGGCACGTGCATCATCTCCTAAACCCTCAGTGGCCCACGTACACTCCTATCCGGAATGGAATACTGAGGAAACGCTCAATCATAATCTCCATACCAATTTCCTAAGCTTGAGATATCATTAAACTCGTATTCTCATTCTTATTCTCTTTTCTTTTTTTTTCTTTCTTACTTAGATCCACGCTTGGTTCCTAGGACGTCGAAGTCGAAGAGGGATGGCTTTCTACTTAGACCCAGGTTGTCTATGGCACACTCATAAGGTCTTGTAACCTTAGCAAAGTGAAGAGGTGCGTCATTGAAGATCATTTTTTTCGCTTTTTTTTTTAATTTTTACCAAAGAATACGCATCACTCAAACCCTTAGGACGTAGAGTAGCCCCTCAACCCACCATTTAGACCCGAACCATCGATCTCGATGTACTCATGTCAATGTGAACCTGAAATAGTTAAAAACTTATCCAATGAAAAAAAAAATTGACAGCGGAGTATAAACGTGTTGAATCTAATGATCAATGAACGATAAAATATATCAAACAAGCAACGATCAATCGGTATACACAGAGATATGGATACTTGGTACTGAAACCTAAGAGATGAATGCAACTATAGATCATGGTTCCAAGCATAACTACTTGACTAATCGGTATCCAAAAGACTTCTAAGCAAACCTAGACTATTGTTCACGATTCGACAAAGTCGCACAATACTGACTAAAGCTCGAAATTTCATACTAGGTGTCCGTCCGCTTATTCCTAAAAAGATTCTAATCACATGCATGTTACTCGACGAGTACTCCCCTAGACTTGAATGAAACACCGTCTCGTGTTCAAGACCTAAGAGAATCTGGTATACCAAAATTACGGGAAAATGAGGGTTGGAACGTGTGCACCTTGCGTGTGTTGTTGTCTCAAATTGGCGATGCGGTTGGACGGTGTATGTGTCCCCTCCTCAAGTGTAGAAAAGGAAGAAATGCATAAGAACGAGAAGAAGCGATTGTCTCAAATTGGCGATGCGGTTGGACGGTGTATGCGTCCCCTCCTCAAGTGTAGAAAAGGAAGAAATGCATAAGAACGAGAAGAAGCGATTTTAATGATATCAAAAGCTTAGGGGAAATAGGTATGGAGATTGCTTGGACGTTGTCTAGGGTTGTGAAGTAGACTTAGGTTTTTGGTAGATTTCATGGCTCAACACTTCCGGTAGATATAAGGCTATACTCGGTACGCGTAAGCTCTTATCCATGTGACGCGTTGATTTGCGGAATGACTAACCCTTCGATATTTTTGAGCTAGTATCCATCGTTATTAGATTCTTCTTGTACTTGACTTTAGTTTTGTTTGAGGACAAACAAAGGTTTAGGTCTGGGAGAGTTTGATAACACTGAAAGTGTATCGATTTTAGGTTAGGTTTTAGTGCCATTTTCGCGTATATTTCATAGATAGATTACATATCTGATACGATTATTAGTTACATACGCCCGTTTTGTTGGTTTTCAGGTTTTTAGGCGACAAGGCTTAAATGAGCTTAAATAGACGAATTCCTGAGCAAAACCACGCACTTTGAAGATAAATTCACTCAGAGCCAAGATCAAGCCTTAGAACTCAAAGGAACACCCGAGCAACGAGCGCAAAAGAGAAAATTCAAGCTCACAAGGGGTGCCCGGTCGGGCACCATGGTCTACCCGCTCGGGTAAAACCTACGGGGTTTTATCCACACACCTTACATGACCCGGGCACGAAGGCAACGAGATCGGGTAGCCTTACCCGATCGGGCGCAAGACGTATACCCGCTCGGGCGTTNNCGTTAATTCATCCCAAAATTCCCCGAGAGTTTGCACGACTCGGGCCGCTCAACAAACGCGATCGCGATTCTGATACCCGATTGGGCGAGACGAAGAACACGACCGGGCGCGCCTCTGCACGACCGGGTAGAAGTGGTGCCCGAGCGGGATGCGTATCTCGCAACAACCTAGATCTTGCATTCAAACGACCTAATTTATAGACCAGAAGAGATCTAGAGCAAAGGGGGCGACGTAGAGTGCAAGGAAAGGCTGGATAAATATCAGGGAAGGCTCTGGAGACGCTGGAGAAAAAGAGAAGTGTCAATCCTTACATCGGTAACACAATAGGGAAGATCGAGGCATCGAGTTTCCTAGAGTCTATCATGTTTAGGGTTGTGTTATCTTCTTTATTTGTATTCTCCATGAGTGAGTAGGTTCCCAACTATGGGTTAGGGATATCAGATTGTAACGGATGAACAATGTTATGCGTTAATGCTTAGATCTATTGATTTTATCTTGATATGCGGTTCTACACTTAACATTATCATTCTTATACTAGTGCTGCCCACTCAGTCACATAGGAATTCAGACTTTGCTGGAAGGTTAAAGGATGAATCCGGACCTGTTAAGTTGTAGGTTAAGTTCGGCCAATGAGAATCTGACCGGTCGGTTAGTTAACTTAGGAGTTAGGATTGCATTCGTAAAGCTGCCATGGTATGGGTTAATCACTGCTGGAAGGTAGGGTTGCACGTACTCATGGTTAGGTTTAGGCTCGGAAGAATCACTCCTCACCTTAGGGCATAAATTTCCCGTTGTCAAGATAATTGGATAGGTTTATGATCTTTAGTTGTTTCATCCATACGATTCTCGGTATCCCGACACCCGTAGTGTTCGTCATATCCGAGTTTACGCTAACCTACTATCGTTGTCACCACTTAGCTTAGTTTTTAGGTATTTAGGACCACACCTTCATCTACTTCCATACGTCTTAGTTTAGTGTTATTCTTAGTTTTGGCTGCTTTAGTCCCTACAGATCCACCCTGGTACTACACGATCCGTATACTTGCGGTGAAGTGGTCTAGGAAAATACATAGCTTGGGTTTCACCACATCACCATTCATATTTGGAATCAACGTTTGGGGCATGTATTTATCAAACTATTATTAAATTGTCTAATTCTGAGTTGATTCGAGGTATGCCCAAGATGACAAAGACAAAGGATGTTGTCTGCAAACCGTGTCAGCAAGGTAAATAAGTTCGAATTAATCATAAGAAGATGCGGCAAATCAAGACCACTCGCATACTTGAATTGCTTCATATGGATTTGATAAGACCTGTGCAAACTGAAAGCATAAGTGGAAAAAGCTATGTTTTCATATGTGTTGATGATTTTTCAAGATATACATGGGTCAGATTTTTGCGAGAGAAAGGTGAAACTTTTGAAGTATTTCATTATTTGTGCTTAAACTTGATACATACAAAAGAAACAAGTAAAAGGATTAGAAGTGATGAAGGAATGTTTATAGGTTATGGTATAAATTCAGTATCTTTTCGAGTTTATAACTTTCGTACCAAAATTGTTATTGAGTCTACTAACGTTGTATTAGATGAAGATAGTCAAAATAAAGATTCATCACGTATTACAGAAATATTTGTTCCTCAGATACAAACAAAGATGTCAAACATACCTGTCGAAACTGAAGGTTCACTTGAGGAACAAACTGACAACCTAGAAGTAGAACCTATTAGAGACAACTCAACAAGTGGAGATGGGATAGAAGGAGGAAATAATCTAGCTCAAGTACACAAAAATCATTCCATAGCAGATGTCATTGGAAATGTTCATGACACAAGAAGAATGAGGAACAAACCACATATTAACTACAATGATTTGGTGAGATTCGTTTGCTTTACATTTCAACATGAACAAAAAAATGTTAAAGAGGCATTGAATGATGAGTTTTGGATTAAGGCCATGCATGAGGAATTAGAGACATTTGAACGTAATGATGTTTGGTATCTAGTTCCTCGACCTGCTGAAACTAATGTAATTAGAACCAAGTGGATCTTTTAAAACAAAACTCACAAAGATGGTCAAATTACAAGAAATAAAGCACGACTTGTAGCTCAGGTATATACATAGATTGAAGGGATATATTTTGATGAAACCTTCACACCAGTTGCAAGGCTAGAATCTATATGGTTGCTACTTGGAGTTTCTTGTGTTCTTGGTTTCAAGTTATATCAAATGGATGTGAATAGTTCATTTTGAATAGAATCATTCAAGGGGAAGTATAATTTGAACAATCTCATGGTTTTGAGGATCACAAGCATCCATATCATGTATATCGAGTTAAGAAGGCAATATATGGATTGAAACAAGCGCCAAGGGCATGGTGAAACAATTGAATGATTGAAATTTCATATCACAAAGAATGTATGCACGTGATTTGGTGAAGAAATTTAAAATAGACAATAGCAAAACTGCTTACACGCCGATGTCTACTGCTACCAAATTGCCAAAGGATTCCGAAGGAGAGGATGTAGAACAGAAGGTATACTGAAGCATGATAGGAAGTCTACTTTACTTAACCGCAAGTAAACTTGATCTAGCAACAAGTGTAAGAATTTATGCACGATATCAAGCCAATCCAAAATGGCCCCACCTTCAAGTCGTAAAATGAATATTCAAATATATGATGGGAACTATTGTGTTTGGTATTTACTACACTAAAGATACTAATTATGAGTTAGTAGGTTATTGGGATGCAGATTGGGGTAGAAATGCTGATGATCAGAAAAGAACTTTAAGAGGATGTTTCTTTCTTGGAAATAATCTTATTTCGTGACACAATAAGAAACAAAATTCAACATCTTTATCCACGACTGAAGAAAAATATATTGCATTAGGGAGTCGTAGCACACAACTCATTTGGATGAATAAAAAGCTGTCAGACTATGGTATCTAATCTAAATCTTTCATTGCTCATTGTGATAATACAAGTGCCATAAATATTTCGAAAAATCCAGCACAACACTCTAGAACTAAGCATATTGATATTAGGCATCATTTTCTTAGAGAGCTTGTTGAGAAAAAAAATTACTAATTGACTATGTGCTTACGAAATGACAATTGGCTAATATTTTTTTTAGCAAAACTCTGGACATGAATCGCTTTGTGAATTTTAGAAAATCCCATGGTGTTTATGAGCTTTAATTTAAAAAGAAAATGTTAAAGAATGTGCTTTATTGTTTGAGAAATATGTTAGTAGGAGTATACTTACACTTATGTAGAGGTGCACTTGGTATATTGGAAAAAGTTTTAATGCACATATTGGAACTACACTCCTACACTCTGCTATCAATGAAGTATTTGAAGTGTACAACAGTTGATAAGAGTGCAATGGAATTGGCTCGGGTTTAAGTGGTGAGGCAGATATCCAACTTCGACGTCTTAAAGGCAAAAGGTTAGTCTTATAAAAAAAAGAGAAAAGAACAAGGATATATAATAAAAAATGATGAATGATGATATAAAAATATAAATAAATAAAACCTACATACTCTACTATGATTTGATCATAAGAGTATACCAACAAGGTAGCCTGAGTCTAAGTGGTAGGGAAATCTGTCAATTTCGACGATCTAGAAGTCCTAACTGTTTGTTCTTAATCAGGTACAAGATTTTGTTTTGATATACTTCAGATGTATCTGGTGGATGTGTTGAGTATATTTGTGCTCGATATTTCTTTTCAATTGGGTATAACATTTAATTCTTTTTCAAAGTATAAAAAGAAGAAAAATGAAAAAGAAATGTTTGCGAAAGTGTTCTTGAAGGGTTTTGTGGTAAATGTGAGCTAAATTAAAATGAAATGTCACATTCGAGTAGAAATTATTTTTGAATATTAAATAAAGGAAATAAAAATGTGATGGGTTTAAAAGGATAATTAAGTTCGATATTGCATGCATTGTTTATCATTTGAATGTGAAAGTTGAAATTCTTTGTACAAACGAGACTGTAACCTAATGACGTCGAAGAAAAAAGAGGAGGTTTGAAGTCAAGTTGCTGATAAGGTCTACAAGCAGTATTTTTTTCTCGATCTTTCCCTTCTAATTTTGAATTTTCTTTAATTGTTCTATGAGTCTCATGCAGGGGGAGAACTTTTTGTCCTTATATTCACATAAACAAGAGGAGAATGTACTTGTGCAAGCGTAATTATTACTTATGCAGGCAAACCTGAAGCAAGGAGAAAGTGAATAATAATGATCGTGGATAGTTGGTGCTTGGTCCTTTGTAGATTTGGATGATGCGATGATGTGTTTGTTGAAGTACAAGATCACAAATGGGGAGCTTGTTAGAGTATTATTTTGATCTTAACTTTTGATTGAGTCTTATGTTTTGAATAGGTCAAAGTTAAACAAGTCAAAGACTAACAAATGGGAGGATATCAAGGAGAATATAAGGAAAGCTAAAAATATAGAGATTGTTAGCAACAAACACATCAAGACCTCTATAAAAAGAGTGTTGGTCCCGTGAATGAAAGAGTACTTCTCCATAAGCAAACATTGAGCCTAAAAGTCAAGAGAGAAATGTGAGTTTAAACTGAGAAACCGAAAAGTGTTTCATTTTACATTGTGAGAGTGTTTTTACACAAATCTTAGACAACGTGTTTAGGGATTTATGGGTGAGTGATTCGTAGAATCATTCAGAAACCTAAGCCTATTGTGTGAATAGTTTTAGGTGGTCACATACAGGGTGTGTGACGTTTGGGGCTTGGAATGTAAGTTTAAGACGTGAAGAGTCTCATGGTGAGTTTGAGTCTGTATTAAGGTATACCTCAAAAACCGCTAAATTAAATAGGAAATCTATTGAAGTTTTGAGAACTCCACCAAACGTTTTGTATATCTCTTTTCAGTTTTTGCATATATGAAAGCAGATAGAAAACTAGAAGGAACAGATATTGGGTAAAAAAAATGAAAATAATTGATAAAAAATTATGCAGTTTCATTTCAAAACTTTGAGAATGGTAAACTCATGTGGAATACTTATTGTGCTGAATTTAGGCCCATTATTACCATTGCTCAAAGCTCAACATTAACTCCATTAACAAAAACATTTATCACATATCTACGCAAGAAGTTTTACAGTAGATAAATGTGGTAGTATTTCTGAAGAATGTAGTTTTTTTTTGTACAAATATAATTATTTTGCAATCAGAAATAAAGTTACAGACAATTGCAATGTTATAAACAAATGACGAGATTTCATTAATGGCTGTCGGCATTTGTGTTGTTGTGCTATATAATTGTTTGTGGTTGAAGATTGGTTGATGTAAATATACTCTTAACTCTATTTAATGTTCGATTGATTCTTATTGTAAATATGATATGATAAAAAAATTTCTGAAAATGAAATATTATTTTTGTCGTATTAGGCGTAGTTTGGGCATAAATGTTTTTGTATTTGCGTTGTTGCAACTAATTTTTTGCTTTTAATGATATTGTTTTCGAATTATATAATTTGAAGTATTATATTATACTATGGTGGAAATGTTTGATCTATATTTTCGGTATAACCAATATGAATTCCAAATTTTAATTGTAATAAATAACTTAAAATTCAATATCACAAACATTTGTTATTGAATTTTATTAAATATTATCTTTTTATTTGGTTTATCCGGAAAAAATGATTCAACCTATGCTTAAGTTTTTTTATTTTTTGGTAATTTTGTTCCATGTAAATTCTATAAAAATTCCATTTTAATAGTTTCAAAATTTTTAATTTAACTTTTTTAGGTTGCAAACTTAGCAGTTTTTTTTACTTCAGTTACTATGTAAAATTTTTGAGACGACGATAGAGCATAATATCAAAGATACTTTCGTAGGGTTAAAGTACTTCACATATATCCTCCTATATCTAATAGAAAAAAACTAGAGAAAAAATATATATGCTCTTATATTTTGTTAGTGAAAACACATACGGTTTTGACATTTTTACGGGTTAAAGTACTTCACATATATCCTCCTATATCTAATAGAAAAAAACTAGAGAAAAAATATATGTGCTCTTATATTTTGTTAGTGAAAACACATACGGTTTTGACATTTTTATTAGTGAAACAAAACTTATTTTAAATTTGAGACGAGGAAAATGAAATTGAGAGCGATTTCCTTCCATTTTCGTGCTATTTCCTTCCATTTCAAGCGATTTCCTTATATTTTCGAACGATTTCCTGCCATTTTAAGCGCTTTTCAGCAATTTTCGAGCGCTTACCAATAATGTCTTAGCCATTTTTAGTGATTTCCAGCGATTTTTAGTGATTTCCAGCGATTTTCGAGCGATTTCCGACGATTTCGAGCGATTTTCGACAATTTTTGGTCACATTGGGTCGCAGAAGTGTCGCACTAGGTTGCAGGGTCACTGGGTTGCAAGGTCGCAAGGTTGCACTGGGTTGCTGGGTCGCAAGGTGACCCAAGGGTCGTAATGGGTCGCTGGGTCGAAATGGATCGCAGGGGTACTTTGGGAATATCAATATTATAAGAGAAGGGTATGTGTGAAATACTTTAGCCCTATGATGATATTTTTGAAGTTACGCCGTACTTTTGTAATTTGTTTTCATAATTTTTAATTGAATTTAGATATAAGGTTTAGAATTTAAGGACTCACATTCCATTTAAATTTAACTTTATGTTTTACTTTATATTATTAAAATTTACTTAGAATGAGATATAATGTATTTTCATTTTCATATTTTATTATTCTTTATCATATTTTATTTATATAAATATAATATTTATTTGTAATATCATAGGAGTTTTTTTATTTAACTAATTGAAATTATATTTTTGTAAAAACAGTTATCCAATATTTTTTTTATAAATTTGGTCTACCTTATAATTTGTTTGAAAAAGTGTTATTTACCTTTGTTGTTATTGTATTACCAAAAAATGTTATTTTTTCCGTTGAATTGAAAAATGCTCAACTCATACCTATGTATTCTAGTCGGTTGATATTATTCCATTGAAAATAAAAATCTATTATAATTTTAATCGAGGTTCAATGATGATAATTCATTGTTAATTACGAATGGTAGTTCAATGACGATTGTCCGTTGATATTATTAATATTATTAATGGCATTTAATGATCCAATCCATTGATATTTATCAATGGTGTATTAATGGATATGCGTTGAATAGTATCAACGGAAGATTTATTGACATTCCTTGATCATATTTTAAAAATATCAATGGACAAGCCATAATATGAAAAAAATTTAACAAATTATATGCTGATAATATATTGGGTAAATTAAACAAAACTTGAAATGAAAATATAAAATGAAAATTTTATAGATATGAAAATTTTGAAAATATTACAAAAACCTAAATATTATTTAATTTGTTTCCATTCTTTTTTTCTCGCTAGATTGGCGCCTCATGATTAGTTAGACAATATTGCCTCAAAATTAACTGACGGATCTTGTCATGTAGACATTTTTGGTCCTCGACAGGATGTGCTTGTGGATGCTAGTATGGTTGTTCAATTATGAGATCTATAACACTCTATATGTTCCACATCTTCGCAGCATAATCTCGAACCATTGTTTCGAAATGTCCAATTCGATGTTCTTAAGATCATGACTCGGAGATTGAAAAGGGTATGACCATGACAACCGATACAATATATTTTTCATAGAGAACCATGGTCGTACAATCATCCCTTGTAGGGTCGAATTGGCAAGAAGAAAAACAAAATAACTAAAATTTAATATTTAAATAATAAAACTTTACATGTCAACATATTTTATTTTTTTTGAAGTGGAATAAGATATTTTGGAGATGAATTGGTGACTTATAATTGTTGTGTGATCTTTTTTGTCACATCTGATGAAGAAGAGATCTTAGATCCACCACAAGTCGTACGAGGACCAACAACGAGGGCAAGGGCAAAGGACCTTCTTCGGAACGTGTTCACTCACATGGATAGGAAGGATGAACAACAGCCCCGCGACTATGTCAAGGAGCAATGAAGCAAGACTACAAGAGTTCCATGCAATGAGACAAGGCCTAGAGAAGCAAAAAGCTGGAGGAGCTAAAACGCACGATTTGCGCACTCGGTCAGAGTACAGAATTGCTCGACTCGAACGAATCCTCTGGACTAATGAAAGCTTGATTAAGCATTTAGAGGATCACTCGACTTGGGCATTCCACATCGTGACGGAGTGTACTTTAGTTTAGCAGGATTAAGATTTATATGGTGATAGATTGAGTGGTTATACCGCTAGACAAAACAAATTTATCAAGTATTATTAAGTTAACTTGTTTTATTTAATTTTCATTATTGTTTGGTCAAAGTTCATTTTATATTTTTTATTAATTTTTTATTCAATTGAGAGTGCATTATCTTTCCTATTTTTAATATTTATCTACCAAACTATTGGGTATATTATAAATGTTCACCGGGTATTCAACACTAGATCACAAGTGTTATGGCATCGTTCGTTGAGTCTATGGTTTTCCAGTCGAGTTGTAGTTGAGGTGTAAGACCCCATCCTGGACAACCTCGGGGCTAGGAGTGTCCACAATCACTCAAAAAGATAGAAACATGTATCATCGCTGAAACATATTTATATAATCAAATAAGTACTTTTATTTCAAATAAAAAAGGTTCAAACCATACAGCTAAAGCAAACACATAAAATCATAATCAAGATAAATACAAAATAAATAATAAAGCTAATCGAGATATGCTATACACCTTTATTATTTAGAAGAAATGGATTCCACTGCTATTCAATCTCATTGTCTCTATTCCTCGTTATGACATGCCCATCAACCATAGTCCACAAAAGGGTACATACAAAGACATACAAAATGAGATTAGTACGTGCACACACTCTGTACCACGTATTCTCCCTCTCTCAAATGAGTAACATAAAATAAGCATTCACATGACACTACAGATACAAAATTAACTTTACAGACCCGACTAAGTACCTTGAGTCAAAGACTAGTACCACACCTGATTATAATTCATCGAGTCCATAAGACTCTAGCTCAGGCATACGCTGCAAATTCCAAAGGACTCCAACACGCTAAATTTCTCGCAAGGTCACACGTAATCCAGCCATCAGTGCTATACAGTTTTTCCTTCGCTTGAAAGCTTAATAACCACAACACGATACTATGTTGACAATTCAACTGATCTAAGTAACTACAACACTTTGTTGCTCAAAAGGTCACCGCAATCCCAACACAAAATGACATATGACGTCGTCGACCCGATACTCCTCACGTGATAACTCTCACCGACACTCTCGCACATGTCTTCTTCCGAAGTTTCAAGTGTGAAATCACTCAATCTAGCTAACTAGACAATATGTTAACTTGGCTCTAGCATCGAACCCAAAACATTGACGTTCTCCGACCTCGACACTTGGTCGAGCGTCAGCTCTCTAAGTCACTCTAGCCATTTAATTTTCACTAAAACTAACTCATATATATGCCATCAATCATCATACGAAGATTCTAGCGTTTGGTCCAATCTTCACTTATAACGTCTCAATTTCCCTATTATAAATTTTCTAAAAATTCTATTGTGATCATACCACATTTTAAACATAAGAATTTCTCCACAATTCAAAAAAGTAAAACCAAATATTGATGGGAAAGATGATCACCTTAATTTTTTTTATGACTTAATAATTCATGATGATATTACCCTGAACGTCACAAATTGATTTTTCCCGAAATCTATATTGGAATTCACCCACAAAGAGAATATGAAGAGAAATTGGTTAATTCTCCTCCAATTTCTATTTTCTCTTCTTCCACTCCTTCGGCCATTCATGGCACTGCTCTTTCTATTTTTTTCTGTTTAAATTAATCCAACCTTACGTTTTAGATATAATAATAATAATAATAATAATAATAATAATAATAATAATAATAATAAATATTATTATTATTGTTATTGTTATTATTATTGTTATTATATATCCATATTGGAAACTATCGTACTAGGCATGCCATGCAAACGGACTAACTCCTTAAAGAAAAGATCAACTACATGCAATGCATCATCAGTCTTTTGACATGCTATTAGATGCACCATTTTAGAGAATCTATCTACCACCACGAAAATAGAATCTTTACAATTTTTAGTTCTAGGCAACCCAATCACAAAATCCGTAGACATATCAGTCCAAGGGTGAGTTGGGATAGGAAGAGGGGTATACAAACCGTGAGGTTGAACCTTAGACTTAGCTTGTTTGCATGCGACACACGCTCACAAATGCGCTCAACGTCCCTCTTCATGTGCGGCCAGTAGAAGTGGTCCTGTAATATCTTCAGAGTTTTTGCAACTTCAAAATGGCCCATAAGTCCACCGTCATGGGCTTCTCTAACAACCAATTCTCTCATTGAACAATTAGGCACACATAACCGATTATCATAAAAAAGGAAATCTTCTTGCCTAAACTAATGCCCTGATGCAAACTTTTCACTTTCTTGTATACTTCTCCAAATTCCAAGTCAGATGCATATAATTCTTTGATTTGTTCAAAGCCTAAAAGCTTAGCGTCTAGAGTGGTCAACAATGTGTACCTTTGGGATAGCGGATCAGCCACTATGTTTTCTTTACCTTGCTTGTACTTGATGACGTAAGGAAACATTTCAATGAATTCAACTCACCTTGCATGTCGCTTCCAGAGTTTCGTCTGACCCTTCAAAAATTTGAGCGATTCATGGTCGGTCTGTATCACAAACTCCTTTAGCCACAGATAATGTTGCCAAGTTTGTAATGCCCTCAAGAGTGCATACAGTTCTTTGTCGTAAGTGGCATAATTGAGAGTCGTACCTCCGAGTTACTGCACCAATTCCTACGCCGGATGCATCACACTCGATCTCAAAAGTCTTAAGAAATTCAGCCAATAGAAGCAAAGGAGCGTTCGTAACTTTTTCTTTCAATGCTTGAAACGCTGCCTCTTGTGCTTCTTCCCACTTGAATCTCACGTTTTTCTTATTGACTCCAGTAAGAGGGGTGGCCAAGGTGCTGAAGTCCTTAAAAAAGCAACGATAGACCCCCGCAAGTCCATGGAAGATTCGGACTTCCCCGACGGTCTTTGGGCTTGGCCATTCCCGAATGGCATAACTAACCACTCATACAATCAACGCTTAGTTTTAAACGTCGTTTTCCATTCGTCACCTACCTTCATCCTAATTTGATGATATCCACTTTTAAGATCAATTTTTGAAAATATCCTACTTCCATGCAATTCATCTAACATATCATGTAGCCTAGGAATAAGATGTCGATACTTCACCGTAATATTGTTGATTGTGCGACAATGAACACACATGCGATAGCTGCCATCTTTCTTTCGCACAAGTAGAACGGGTACGGCGCACGAACTCATGCTTTCTCGGATGTGTCCCTTGGCTATGAGTTCGTCCACTTGCCTTTTGCAACTCCTTGGTTTCCACGAGATTGGTTCGGTAGGCTGGTCTATTTGGTAACGCGGCTCCGGGAATGAAATCAATTTGATGTTCAATATCAGGTATCAAGGGCAATCCGGTGGGGTTCTCTTCAGGATAGACGTCTCCACAGTCCTGCAATAAGATAGAAATTTCACTCGGCAGCACCAGTGCAAGGTTACCTAAGCTCGAGAGAGCTTCCTTATACACAGACAATAATACAGGCTGATTCGAGTGAAGAGATTTCTTGATCTCACCTGATCTTGCGTAAAAATTAGATGACTTAAGCTCGCATGCGCCTTGCTTTTTCAAGTGCATTTGATCTTGCAGCACCTCCTTGGGCATCAACGGAACAAGGACGGTCTTTCTGCCATTATACTCAAAATAATGCTTGTTAGTGAAACCGTCATGTTTTACCTTGTGATCCGATTTCCATGGTCTACCGAGTAGAATATGGCTCGCCTCCATGGGTAGCACATCGCAGAAAATTTCATCCTCGCATTTTCCTATGGCGATAGGCACGGTCACTTGGGTAGTCACCTTCATTTCGCCATTTTTGTTCAGCCATTGAAGCTTATATGTCCGCAGATGTTTTTGGACCTTTAATCCAAGCTTTCGGACCATAGTAGCGCTTGCAACGTTCGTGCAACCTCCTCCGTCGATGATTATGCTACAAACGTGTCTGTGAACAAGGCAGTAGGTGTGGAATAAATTTTCTCGCTGTTCTTGTTCGTCGGCCTTAGGCTGCACGCTCAAAGAAAGTCGTACCACCAGCAGCTCTCCTTTAATTGGCTCCTCCTCAGGCATCTCGTCCGAATGTTCAGCCTCTTCGTCCTCGGATTCGAACTCGTTGTTGTCAAGAATGGTCATGACTCTCTTGTTCCTGCACTCGCTCGCGTAGTGTCCTCTCCTGTGACACTTCAAACACCTAACATCCCGAGCCCTTGAAGTCGTGGCCTCGGCTTTCCCTTTGTCCCGCAGCGCCACTGGACCTACCTTGATCGCGTCTCGGTTCCCTGGAATGTATCTGGGCGCGTCTCGGCTTTCTGGAACCGTACTGTCCTTCTTTGATAGCTCGTATTTTCATCTTATCGATGGCCATATTTTCCAGCCCCATAGCCCGAACGTGAACTCCTTCGCTGCTAGAGTTGTTGCTCAATTAGGACCGCCTTGTGGAGCATCTCCTCAACCTCCACGTAGTGTTGCATCTCTAGGTGGTCTTGGATTTCCAGATTTAGTCCTCCAAAGAATCGAGACATTAACGCAACTCTATCCTCCGAGATGTCAGCCCTTAATATCAGTAACTCCATCTCTTGATAATATTTATCCACGGATCGGTTTCCTTGGGTAAGCTTCTTTAACCGCCGATGCACTTCTTGGTGGTGATGACTCGGCACGAACCTCTTGCGCATAATGGCCTTCATTTCCAACCACGTCGCTACTGGTTCTTCACCATCTAGTTGCCTAAAAATCATGAGTTGATCCCACCAAATCAAGGCGTAGTCATAGAACTCTGTGGCCGCAACCCTAACCTTCATGACCTCGGGTAGTGTTGACAACCGAACACGAGTTCAACCTTTTTCTCCCACTCTAGGTAGGCATCCGGGTCGACTATACCATGGAACGATGGAATTTTCAGCTTGAGACCAGCGAGGTCGCCCCTTGAGTCACCTCTTCCTTCCCTCGGCACATGCCGTCCTCGGTGACTACTTCGAGACGAGGATGAACTACCTCGTTCGTAGTAGTTGGTGTCCTCTTCATGCTGGTTCCTTTCTCGTTGCTGGAACATATGAGTGTCTCTCGGTTGGGTCGGATGTTCGGGTCGGATGTTCGGGTCGAAATTCTTGCCGAAACTCCTCCATTTTGTTAGTGATACTGTGCTCTAAACGAGCCGCGAGAGCCTCGATTAATCTCTTGTTCACCCGGCTGTTCTCGTCTCCTTTATCCCCCATGATGCTTGACGGTTTTTGAAGATACCTACTCTTGGCCTCTTGCACAATAGCACACGGAGCAGCCACAAGCGGAAAACAAAAAAAAAGAACATAGAATCGTACGAGTAACAAGACTCGTAACACCAAATATACGTACTATTTTTTTACGTTCAACCCTAACTATGATCGTCACAATCAAAACCGTGAATTGAACTAACCTTTACGCTAGAACGAGCTCTGATACCACTTGACGCGATCCCACTTAAATGACACTCTAGACTAAAGGTCGAATGGATAGGCCTTGCTGCAACCGTGTCGCACAAGGTGGGTGGAGCGATTCATCACACAAGAGTTGCGTAAAGACTCGATTCACCGACCCGTCTTTAAAGGATATTACGCAGCAACAAATAATGAACAAACGTTGGATATGGGGCACTAACGGATTTGCTAGATGTAGCGCACCAACAAAAGAATGATTTCACAAGGAAAATCAAGTTTAATTCAAAATTCAAAGTTGTCTAAGGTCCTTCACCATGGCTGGCCATATGAATAAGAAAATGGCCATGCAACTCATAAATACATCATTTATAGCTAGCCACAATGCAAGGCAACAATTAATTATTCCGGAAAATAGCTAAGGACATAAAAAAGACAAGTCGTAAGATGGGTCATTGGGTTGCAAAGTTATCTTGAAACCCTCGAGTCAATAATTAGGTCGCAGAAAGTGGGACAACCAACGAAAAGTGAAAGAGTACACGCGAGTCAATTACCTAATTATTAATTGTTGCAAGTTGGGCTTCGGCTTGAAGAATGATATGGATATTAGTGACTTCACGTGGACTTGAATACTCATCTTGAATGTGGACGGCCGCGAGGATCCCGATGATTGCCTCCTTGAGCTTCATAGCTTTAGCTCGGGTCATGGGACCAGTTGGTAAGGTCAAGTCCTCCTCCTCCCTAGCCCTAGCTCGGGTCACAGGACCAACGTCCCTCTGTTGGGTCGCGTCCACCTTTCGTTAAACTCGAGACATCTCTTCCATGGCGCGGGTCGCCTCTTCCTTCGTACAGGTCGCGTCTCGAGTCCGCGTCTCGGATCGCGCAGGTCGTGTCTTCTTCAGCGCTATAGATCGTCTCCTCCTCTGCATTATAGGTCGCATCCTTGATGTTGTCCGAGATTATATCAATTTCTCTTTTGACATCTCTATAGATCCAACGCCCTAACCTTTGTCCCGATGATTGGAATTTGTATGTCTAATAAACCAATAGAATTTCCACGCTCTATAACAAAGAGTCTGGTAGCTGATAACACGTAATCCGTTGTAGTTTTTATATCATTCTTAGGTCTAGTTTTGAGTAGATTTATTAGATTTCATTCATTTATCGAGTTTATTCGAGGATTTCATCTACATTTCGTGTTTTGCATAGGAAACGAAGACATGAGGAGAAACACGAGAGATTATGGCAATCTAACCCTGAAAACATAGTTGAGTGACAAGGTTCAACTTGTGCAAGGCCATGGATTGAAGTGAACATTCAAACACCGAGCGAAAGGAGCGGAAACAACAACTTAGGACATGCACGCCCGGGCATTGGAAGTGTGCCCGCTCGGGACAAACGCAAATAGGAAAACAAAATAGGAAAAATGCTCTCTAGGGTGACGCCTAGGGTGATTTCCGGCGAGTTCTCCGGCGACCGTTTCTAGGGTTCCGGCGAGTTTTTCCGGCGGTTTCTAGTTTTCCGGCGATTTTTCCTGTTTGCTTAAGTAGCATCGTACAACACTACTTGAAGAGACTAGGGCTCGGAATTTCAAGAAAGGGCTGGTCGACTCCATAGGGCTCCTTGGAGCTCCTTGGAGCTTGAATCCGCCGGAATCTTTAGGTTCTTGGCCGGATTTCGGGTCTGTTACTGGAA
>CM071871.1:33054535-33066880 GCA_036759665.1 Gynandropsis gynandra | reverse complement strand
TATGGCATTAAGCTTGACAAGATTCCACCTAAGACACCACAATTGAATGGGCTAGCTGAGAGACTGAATCAGACAATTGAAGAAAGAATTCATTACATGCTCTCTCATACTAAGCTACCCAAATAATTTTACGGAGAAGCTATAGTGATCGTGGTTGAAATTGTAAACATCACACCATCCCTCTATATGGGACCATTCAATAGGAAGTTTGGAGGAGCAAGATGGCTTCATGGGATCATCTTAAGGTGTTTGGTATAGGGCATCTCTTCACATCCTCGAAGATGAGCGAGCCAAGCTTGATGCAAAGACGAAAGAATGCATCTATCTTCGTTCTCCTAAGGATAAATTTGGGTATCGATTGTGGGATACAATAAAAAAGAAGGTTTTCTAAAGTAGAGATGTTGTATTCTTCGAACACCAAACAATTGAAGACATTAAAAAAATCATAGAAGTCGAGATTACTTCGATATTGAGAAGTAATAAGAAAACGGAATCTACTCTAGTTCAACGTGAGGAAAATAACACATAAGAAAGTAGTGATGTTGAAGATCATGAATCTGTGTTGGAGCAGAGCAACTGGGGAATTCATGATAGATTAGTTCAGGAAGAGCCTCAATCTAACCCTCTAACCGCATCAGAGCCGAGATGAACCTCGAGGGATAGAACACCATCCACCTGATACAACATAGATGAGTATGTTATGCTCACTGATGAAGAGGAGCCTCAGAGCTATAAAGAAGCAATGGGTAATTGTCATAAAGAAGAGTGGAGAATAGTCATGCAA
Organism: Gynandropsis gynandra; assembly: GCA_036759665.1. NCBI lineage: Eukaryota > Viridiplantae > Streptophyta > Magnoliopsida > Brassicales > Cleomaceae > Gynandropsis > Gynandropsis gynandra. Next base: position 33,066,096 of record CM071871.1, on the reverse strand, counting down.
AAAGAAATGCAATCCTTGCACGAGCATAACACATATGAACTAGTGAAGCTACCAAAAGGTAGAAAAGCCTTGAAGAATAAATGAGTGTATCAAATCAAGACTGAAGATAGTAGCTCGAATCCTCGCTACAAAGCTCAATTAGTCTTTAAAGGATTTGGACAAGAAAAACGTATCGACTTTGAAGAGATATTCTCTCTCGTTGTAAAGATGTCATCCATCTGAGTTGTTCTTGGCCTAGCAGCCATGCAAGATTTGGAGGTTGAATAGATTTATTTTAAAATAACATCTCTTCATGGTGACTTAGAGGAAGAGATCTACATGGAGCAGTCTGAGGGATTTAAAGTTCCATGCAAAGAAAATTTAGTTTGTTGCCTAACGAAGAGTCTATATGGACTTAAGTAAGCACTGAGGCAATGTTATAAGAAGTTCGAATCATTTATGGAAAAAATGATTTTAAAAGACGGAAAGTGATCATTGTGTCTTCATAAAAATGTACACAAAAGGAGACTTTCTCATACTTCTACTATATGTTGATGACACGTTGATTGTGGGACAAGGTCTCACAAAGATAGTTGTTTTAAAGAAAGATCTAAACAAGATTTTGCCATGAAAGATTTGGGACTGGCTAAACAAATCCTTGGAATGAGAATCACACTTGATAGATCAAAGAGGTTGTTATGGCTATCCCAAGAGAGGTACATTGAGAAAGCGTTGGAAAAGATTCAACATGCAAAAATCAAATCCGGTTAACACTCCACTTGCTAGGCACTTCAAGCTAAGTTTGAAGCAAAGTCAAAGTCCAAAAAAATACATGGAGAAAATGAAGAAGATACCATACTCATTTGTAGTAGGTAGTATCGTGTATGCAATTATACACACAATAACAATACCAGTCTATGCAGTTGGTGTTGTCAGTCATTTCTTGGCTAACCCGGGAAATGAACATTGGGTTGCAGTCAAATGAATCCTCTGATATCTACGTGGAACTTCCAATTTTATGCTTTGGAAAAGGAAAACCTTTGTTAGAAGCATACACAGATGCATATTTAGTTGGTAACATTAATTCAACAAAATCAACATCAGGATATCTGACTACTTTTATAGGGGAAGCTATTTCATGGCAAACAAAGATGCACAAGTGTGTTACATTATCCACAATGGGGATAAAGTATATCGCAACTGTTGAAGCTTGCAAGGAGATGTTGTGGATAAAGAATTTGTTGCTTCAATTAGGAATAGATCAAGAAAGGTATGTCTTAAAGTGTGACAATCAAAGTGCAATTTACTTAGCAAAGAACTCAATATTTCATTCCCGCACAAAGCACATTGATACAAGGTATCATTGGATCCGAAAAATTCCTCGAAGAAAAAAGAATACATCGTGACAAGGTTCACATAGATGTGAACTGGTCTTACATGATGACCAAGGTAATACCAACAAAGAAGTTTGAAGAATGTTTTCAAGCTACCGGTTTACTAGTACCCACAATTAAGACTAGAGAGGGAGATTTGTTGGGATCCCTCTTTAATTGGAGAGTTGTTTTCTAGAGCTTTCTAAGGAAGTGTAGAAGTTTGTAGAAGGTTTCTGAGAGTTCTAGGGAATTTTATAACTCTTTAGAAGTTTATAGAAAAGTGTAAAATCCTCTAGAATATTCTAGAGATATGTGGAACCTCGGAACCTTATAGAAGAGTATGGAAAGATGAAGAAGGAGGTAGAAGAGTGTACATAATCCTAACGAGTGTGGAGAATTCTAGAGAATCGATCTCCACCCTTGGATGCAAGTAATCTCCACCATTCATTATGAGTATAAGTAGAGGTAGGAGACATCATTTCTTATCATTCAAAAATCCAAGAATCGAAGAGAGAAGTCAGTTAGAGTGAGATAAACTTAAGAGAGTCTCTTTGTAAAAGAAGAGAGAAAGCTTGGTAAGACTCCATCCTCAAGCTTAAGCTATCGAGTGTGAGTTAATTTTGTAATCCTATTATTATTTTGTATAGTGAAAGATTATTCACTTCAAGAATTAATACTTGTGTGCTTACATTTCTACTTTCAATCCTAAGTATCTATCTTAACTTCATGAAGCGAGAAAGCCGAGATTTTCCAACAAAGAGAGACTTATCTGAGCCCTGGTCAGCTATAAAAATTTTAGCTAGGATGCTACCGAAGAAGAAAAATAAAATGAAGATGGAAGAAGAAAATGAGCGACGAAAGAGAGAACAAGAGAAAGGATAAAACTAATTAGATTTAGGAAAGAGTATCATTATTATTATTGTGCCCTTGTTTTGCCCAAATTTTTAAATAAGAACACGATCATTACATCATATATGTTTTGGCAAGTTAATGAGTTACACTTCATCAATTTTTTGTTTGCAAGTTTTCTAAGATTTGTATGGTATTATGTTTCCAGTACAATCGCAAATGCTTTTTAGATGTTGTGAAATATTTTTTAACTACAATATTCACGTTATTTTTTCATATAGCTATGATTATCGTTAAGTATAAACATTTTCAAATCTGTTTTAGTTTTCACTCTTGATACAACTGCATACAATTGACCATTGCTAAACACAGGACGAGGTAGGTACAATCCAATTTTATTGAGGCATTGATCTAGAATTTTTTTTGTCATTGTAAAATAGGATATTATGGGGAATTGTTTTCGTTTAAAACAGAATGATAATATTGTATTTGATGGTACAAGCGTTATTCCAAGTATAAACAATTATTGTTTGCATTGGTACATGTTATGATTTTCCTTTCAGTAATAGTGTTTCCTAACTGTGTAATCTGAAAGTGAGATCCATTCCACAGTTCCAATGTTTGATCGATTGTTTTATAGTACATTAAATGTACACCAACTTTAAGGTGTAAATAATGATACGAAATACTTAGACAATTGATAGTGTTGAAAAATTCGATATTTTGTAAGTTGCTTGCTTAACATTCATTTGCAATTGGTTACCATTAAACATTACTAGAAATGTACCATCCATCATATGGTGAGACATGAAAGTACTTTAACAAGCTATATCTCTACTATTCAATTCAGAATATAAACATTTATTTAGATATTTGCACGGATGATTTTAATAATTTTAGAATATATGGGAGGAATTATTCGTTATGGTTTGTTATCATGACCTCATACAATTTATCGCCGCTAGACATGTGCATGAAAATGGAGTTTTTGCTCTTAATAATATTGATTCTCAAAGCTAATCATCCTAGAAGAAGTTTGAATATATTTCTTCAACCATTAATTGAAAAATTGAAAGATTTGTGAGATGGAGTTCAATTATAAATTATTTCAAAGCGGTATAATTTTATTTTAAGAGGTGCTATAATGTAGACCATAAGTGATTTTCTAGCTTACTGTTTGTTATCTGGATGGACAACACATGATTGATTGGTTTGTCGGTATTATATGGATGAAAGAGATGTTTTCTAGTTGAAACATGAAATAAACTCAAGTTGTTTTAATTTTCATCCTTGTTTTCTTCCCACTTATGATACACTAGAGGGTAACGAGAAAAACTTCAAAATGAATGTAATAGTGTGAAAGTCTTCAACTCTAGTTTTGACTAATGAAGAGATTTTTTATAAGTAACATCTTGCTTTAGTGTTCCTAGGAGTATTAGTTGCATATGATACAATCATCCGAGAAGTAATGGATACGAAGCTAGTACAAGAAAATCATATTTTAGGGATTCTCATATTGGGAAAACTGAAGTTTCGATATAATCTTAATATCATGCAAATAAATAATTTTTTTATAAAATCATCAACTCAGTGGTGAACGTCACAAGAATGATGAACGAAAATATGAAAGAGTATTGCTAACAGAAGGAGTTACATATAACTGATAAGTTTCAGTTTCGATATTCAGATTGATGAATGAGGGAAATATTTTTGAAGGATGACATGAAGTTTTTTATGCTTATGCATCTAATATGAGAAGGTGAATTGAAATACAAGGAGAAAATTTATCATAAATGGAAAGTCATACTTCTCGTAGTTTTTTCTGAATTGATAGACAAAAATGCAATGAATCAATTCCAAATATGTTTGATTGTCAAAATTAATTTCTTATTATTTTAATCCATTAAATTTATTATTATATAATACTTTTCATGTGTTGGTTCATTTTACCGGGATTTACGTGCGAGTAACTTAAGAATGAATGTGGTTCAAAGTTTGAAAGATAACATAATTTCTTTCGTTAGCAAGTTTGATTCGTAGTTCGGGTTTAGGTAGCGTTGCGTAGTCTCTGTGGGATCGACACCTAAAATACTACACACGTGCCGTGCACTTGCGGGTAGATTAGGTTATATTTAACTCTGATACGCATCATTAACCAATATATTCTACCCGTGGTTAAAACTTTCACATCTACAACCATGAAAAGTTGAAGTCAACATTGAATTTTGGTGTGTCTAAAAGGTAAAACTTATTGTGAATCGAGAAGGGAGTCTCTCTACAGGATCTCGAAAGAAATAATGTAATTGGAGTATCTGGGTTTACATATATTATTAATCTTCTAAATATTTAACCATTAAGATTCTAACATGACTTATAATAGTATTTTTCATTGTGCAAGTTACTTCAACTTAAAGGTGATGTTATTTCGATGTGATTGATTTGAACCAATTATTGATCGAGGAACAAGAATAAAAAGTTATGTATAATGGAAGTTAACTCAACACTTGAAGATAAGTGAAGGATGAGCATTTTATTCGTACATCACAAGCAGATCAAATATGTTACATTGCACATCTTCATACTAGACGATCTTTCGGAAGTTTACTAGTTGCAATGAAGATACTTCCAAATAGTAAATAGATCGATAAAACCGACAACCAACAAATAGCGATGCAAGCTGAAACAATTAATAAAATTCACGGTCCGTTCCGCCCGAGGGTCGACAAGTTTAGGTTCATCGCTCTCTTCCCGACGATGGATTTCTTCTTGGCGTCGGTTTCTACAATCAACTAAAGAAGAGACAGTTCTCTTTCCATCCTTTGAATATAAAACATTAAGTTACAATTTTATATAATACTAAAATTTAAATGATTAATTAAAATAAATTTTACCAGTTCTTTCTTTCATTTCGGGAATGATTTCGATCCCAAGGTAAGGCGATACGGACCATCCCCAGGAACCTTCTCGCCATACCGACAGTTCTAGGCCTTCTTACTCTTGGCCTTGAAGTCCTCGTACTCCTAATGTTGGACGAGTTGGTTGAATACCTCGTCCGTTTCCCATGTCGGTTTGAAATTCTTCTTGTAATAGTTGTGTTTGGCATTGTTCATCATCACAACATATCATTCTTCTGCCATCTATATGCGTTTTGCAAAATTAAATTGTAATAAATTAGTTTATAAATAAAATTAAATGATAAGTTAAAAATTAAATTTTATATTAAAATTAATTACAATAAATATACACCACCATCGGCGGCATATAAATTCTGGCATCACCTGCCACGAATAATAGAGTCGATCTTGTAGCGATCCTTGGAAGATGTTGTTGTACGTATATTTCATAACATCATCCACATCAAAGTTGCACGTGAAAATAAAATAATTAGATGTATTTATAATTAAATACAATATAAATTATGTAATTAGTATCTTACCATAACATCCCATCAGGACAATCAGGTCAATAATCGGGACGAAAAGACGCTTGTCAAAATTATCGATCAATGCATCTATGTCCACCATATCATCCTCTTCATCAAATATCGGTAGTGTCAATACAGGTGAAGCAAGTCGATATGGTGCGGTGGAGGTGGTGGCAAGGCTCCTGTCGAACCCGCCAACATTCTAGTGTAACCGATAAATCGTCAAGCTCTCATTGTGTTTAATCGTGTTTCAATGCTTGAGATAATTTTTGGTGCACTGAACCAAGCGGTGTCCATTGGAGTCTACCAAAGGTCATCTGTTGGCCACCTAAATAATGGCAATGGGAATTCATTCCATTTTCCAAACGAATGCCCGTTAACAATTTGAAAACCTTGAAAATTTTCTAAGTATCGAGTAGAATTTAATATTTCAACGGGTTTCCGTTGCCATTTCCAATAGATGCCCGTTGAAACTTGAATATATTAAGTTAAAAAAATAATTAAAAAAGTTGGATAAAGTTAAATATTACAATTACACAATTCACATTTCTTCTTCTGTAGATTCTTTGATTGGCGAGTCTTCATTCAATTGTTCATTGAATTCATCATCGTGTTCATCTTCTTCATCTTCTAGTTCAAAGTCTTCATAATCGCGGATGTGTTCTTCATCTATGTCAGTTCTTGCAAGAATATCCTCCTGATTTTCTTTATCAATTAATCGTATCGGCTCAAGGTGATCGGTTTGCAATGGATCTTCTTTTCATTTGTGCTTATAACTCCTCACGGTTTAATCTTTACAACGGGCCACCACTCCTCTCTTTGACATTTCAATGTTGTTTGATATTGCACGTAACATACTTGATCTGCTTGATCTATTGTGATGAATATATCATTTTAACATGTTTTCGTGCAGGATTGATGTAAATCCTCCTCATCGATGTTTTGTGCACCACGTCCTACAGTTGGGTTGAACCACTGACATTTATAAATAATTACCTTCAATCCAACGAGACCAAGATAATCCACCTCTAGGATTTGGTGCAGAATGTCGTAGAAATTATCACCCTCTATATCATTATTAATGCAAACACCGTAATTATATGTGCTTCTATGTTTTACATGTTCGTACGTGAAGAATATGAATTCACGAGTAAACAAAATTGGCTAACACAAATCATTTTGTGCACGAACTTTAGCCAAATCTTTTAACCAGGTAGGATGTCTGTCATCAGAACATTTGACTTATATAATATAAAAATCAAATGAATACTTTATAACATAACATTATATATATATAACATACGAATATATGTTTATTTACGTAATCTCTCAACCACGAGCTATAATATTAAACGTTCATTTTCTTGAGTTCATCTACATTTAGATGAGGATATGTACCCATTAAATATCCTATAATGAAAGTACTTTAATCCACATATACATTTTAAATATATATATATATATATTCATTGTTTTGTACCTTTCGAAAGCTAATAGCTCTTGACAATTTAGTAATATATATATATATATATATATATACATAATTATACTCCTCTAGTATTACCCAACATTCTTCGGATTTCCCTCATGTATGTCTATTCGGTGTAAACATCTCAAGAATTGTGTCAAATTACAGATTATATTAATATATATAGTTTGTGTGATCTTCCGCTGAGCGTCTTTATTTCGTCGGACTATCCGACTCGAAATAAAATGTGCTGAAATATGTGATTTCTTCCAACAAGTGTTTTTTAACGACAGATCTTTCAACTGGTGCTTTGTTTTTCTTTTCTTTTCTTTAGATGAATGAAAAACTTTTTGAAATGATACATCCATCTGAATGCATTTGGCCCACCGAGTATTGTCTCATTTGGTACATGTATTTGTAAATGTTCCATGAAATCGAAGAAGGAAGGCGGAAAAACTTTTCCCAATGAGCATAATACTTCAGAGATATTGGTTTTCATTAATTCCAAGTCATCCCTTTTTAAATTTCTTGAACATATATCTTTGAAAAAAATGCTAATTCCGCATAGCACAACATGAACGTTTCGGGGTAAAAGCTCATCAAATGCAATTGGAATGATTCTTTGCATAAAAACGTGACAATTATGACTTTTCAACCAAATCAGACTCGAACCAACAATATCCACACACTGAGCAATGTTCGATACATATCCATCTGGAAATTTAGCATCTTCTTTTAACTACCTTAATAATACGGTTTTCGTTGGCCCAAACAATCCATATATTGGGATAGGTGTCATTCCATCTCGTAACTCCAACTCAGGTCTTCGACATATTGTCTTTAAATCTTTTCTTGATTGTATATGATCCTTAGTTTTCCCGTCATATTCAAAACAATGTTGATGATGTTATAGAAAAAGTTATTTCGATATGTATAATATCCAAATTATGATGCAATATCAGTGACTCCCAATATGGTATTTCCCAAAAAATAATATGTTTACACCAGTTATACCATTCACCTTGGTCTATTGATTTTCGATGCCCACAATCTCCACCGCATTCTATTGATTCTTGTAAATCTCCCATCGTGTTTAATCATTTGTAAAAGAGTTTCGTTCCGGTTTGCATGCACGATGCCTACTCCTTTTGTACCACGTTTCTTCGAAAATGTTTTTTTTTATCTTTTTTAAAAGTATGTACACGGGGAAGAAATCTTCTATGACAATCAAACCAACATGGTTTCTTCCCATGTACTAATCGATCCAGATAACATTCCAATGTTAAATTTTGCTCCGTACTCGTGTCATAAGCAAGAATTTAATCATTCCACAAATGTCTTAATTCATGAATTAAAGGCTACAAAAAGACATCGAAACTTTTCTTTGGATGTTCTGGTCTAAGAATGAGCAACGTCAGAAACATGACTTTTCTTTCCAGACACATATCGGGAGACAAATTATACAGAGACAAAATGACTGGCCACAAAGAATATTGACTTCTAGATTTTCAATGGACTAAAACCATCGGTGCACAGGCAAAGATAGACAATTCTCGTTTCATACGCGAACTCAAAAAATATTTCATTGAAATTTTTCTAAGCCTTACCATCCGATGGATGTTGCATTCTCCCTTCACCCGTCGAGTATTCTGCGTGTTATCTCATTTTCGTAACGGTTTTTTGAATCAAATAACCTTCTAAACATGTTTGCTACATGCATATAGAACTTTGTTTTGGTACGATACATATTTACATGAAGATTGTTTCTTTGGACGAAATCTGCTTGCACCGCAAAATTTACATTCCAACAAATCTTTATCATTTCCCCAAAACAACATGCAACTGTTTCTACGAACATCAATTTTCTCATGTAGCATTCCCAAATCTTTTAAAACATTCTTTGTTTCGTAATATGTCATGGGAACTTGATTATTTTCCGGAAAACATTCACGTATGGTTTTGCAAAATGAATCCATACAATGTTTAGCAATATTATAGTCTGTTTTTAGACTCATCAATCTAAAGGACAAAGATAAACAAGACTGACCTTCATGACAACCTTCATATATAGGTTGTTTCGCCAAATCCAATAGATTGAAAAATCAGTATGCTTCATTGTTCACCATCTCTTCATGCGGTTGCTCAACAACTCCAGGAAAAGCATATGAAATCATTTCCACATATGGATTGGTCGTCGTTGCTTCATAAACAACTTTTTCTTTTTTTTTTTCTATTTCTTGTACTTCTTACACAATATATCTAACGCCATAATTTTCGCCGTGAAATAACCAAATTGCGTAATTATCTACGAAATCCAATGTTTGACAATAATTTCTAAACTTCGATACTTCATGTTTTTGCATATTTTTTTAGAGACATAACATTATTCCGCGTTCTTAACACAAAGGTTGCATCGACACGAAACTCAAGAGCTGCTCCAATCCGTGTAAGAGTTCTTGAGTAACTTCCTCTGTTCGAGATATTTCTTCTATATATCCACTCTTTCGATCTATATATATCTCTATTTGAATAAAGCAACATTGTCTGAAAATATGTTTGGTGTTGATGGCTTGATGGTAGAAGCCTTGATCTCAATCAATAAATAGTGATTTTTTCAACGGCCATCCATTGGAACCCTCAATGGTTACCCGTCGAAATGTAATCTTGAAATATTTCAATGACAAATCCAAAATTTTAACTTTTCAACGGGTATCCGTTGATAATGGCAACGGACATCCGTTCGAAAATATTTTGGGGTTTCTAACGGTGTTTCAATGGATGAATGCAACAGATTGTGTCTGTTGCTCGTTCGTTGACAACTTCAACGGATTGCAACAGATCGGTGACTGTTGATCATTTTCGAGAATCATTGGAATCCGTCGGAAATTTACATCAACAGACAGATTCATTGATCCGTTCGTTGATAATGCGTTTTTTTGTTATGAGAACTTACCCAAAAACAACTTTTAAAAATTGAAAAAAATGACGATGAAATAGGATCAGTGATATATGAAGATGATGAATATGAATCTCATTCATAAATAGGAGAATAGACATAAAAATTAAAAAACTATTAATAATATTTTTGTTAAATGCAATTTTAATTAATACAAATAGGAATAAATGCATGGAATTTCAGACGGACTCGCCACATCCACCAAGAAGCTTATTCGAATAGAGACTTTTGCATAAAAAAACACATAGTATACAAAGAAATTTAAAAAATTAATGTTTCCAGATGACTTGCGAATGGATTATAGATGAGCCATCTAGATGTCCAAACATGTGCTAAAGAATTGTCCAAATTTCCTAACGGATAAACGGATAGGTCGCGAATCAACCTGGAAATTTAGGCAAGTGCCTCGTGTACGTACGGAATTTCATATGTACATTTTTCATCCGTCTAGAAAATACAATGGAATCTCTAAATCTATATTGGAACTATAGATGGATCTCAAAATCCGTTTAAAAATTCCTATAAATGAGAACTTTGCCCTTAAATGTGTTCATTCTCTTGCTCCTAATTATCATTTCAAGGTTTTCCATTCTTTTCTACCCTCAATTTCGTCGATCGTTGTCTTCATTTTCACCAGGTATGAAATTTCTTTCCCGTTGTTTTTCTTTTTTCTCCTTGTTGGTTTATCATTGCTCACCCGCTGTTTACAGCTTTCCATTGGTCTCTATCGTGTCAACGTGTATTCTTTGTCAACATTTTATTGCTTTGGAGCATAATCTGCCCTTCCGCATCAACCTGACGTTCTGCCTTGGCCTCTTCAGTTGTTGTCGCATGTCCAATGATAACATGTTATCTGTCGTAGTATTTACATCATTCTTAGGTTTAGATTAGATTAGATTTCTTGGACTTTACCGATTATTTGAGTTTATTCGAGGCTTTTATCTACTATTTCGTGTTTTGCGTAGGAAACGAAGACTTGAAGCAAATACGAAAGATTACGGCAAATCCAACCCAAAAACGTGACAAAATGACAAGATACCTCATGTGAACGGCCATGGAAGCAAACGGAACACTCAAACCTCGAGCGAAAAGAGCGAAAAGAGCAATTGCATGTGTGCCCGCTCGGGCTGTGTATGTGTACCCAATGGGGCACCAATTTGGACCAGAAAAAACGCCAAGAACCAGCCCGACCAGGCTGGAATGTGAACACGAGCAGGCATGTGGCCTACCCGAGCGGGTGGTGGTTGTGCCCGAGCGGGTCCACCTTTTCTCAACAAACTCTTTGAATTTTGAACGGACAATTAAAGGAAATTGAAGCCATCTAGGGCTAGGGGACAAAACATAGACAAAAGAGGACACCTAGAGACACACAAGAAGGAGGAGAGAACACGGATTGAAGACTTTGGGGCATCAGAAGGATTCATCCGAACCATAACGCTCGGGATGATAGGGAGACAAACACTTACTTCGTTTTTGTTTGTTTCTCTATGATTTCTGAGTAGATCTGTTGTC
>CM071871.1:33037130-33054310 GCA_036759665.1 Gynandropsis gynandra | reverse complement strand
GATTGATACAAACCGAATTTCATGATCCATAGAAACATCCATTGCATGTTCCGGTATTCCCGACACCCATGATACCCCTCATTGCCTAGTCTAGTTTCGTCATCCTTACTTATCTTTATTTTCTAGTTCATTACGCATCCATTGATCGATCTTCTTCTCGAGATATCTTAGTTCTAAAGCTGCACTTAGTCCCCAGAGTTCGACCCTTGTACTACACGAACCGTATACTTGCGGTAGAGTGGTCTTGGAAATAAATAAAACCTATGATCCACACATCATCCAACCCTTAATTGTCGCCTCATCCAACCTACATGCATCACCTTGTCCAGCTTGTATCTATCACCTTGTCCAACTAGCATGCGTCATTATCTCTTTTTCTAGCCCATCATCGGCTTGTCTACACGCCCGTTGCTCATGACTCATGAATTAATCTGCATGTTACATTGTGAAGTGCTCAGAATCGTGGCTTGGTCCATTGGTCATGTTGAGAGTTTTTCGGAGATCATAGCCCAAACCTCGTAAGGACATGCTTGTGACTCGTGGCTTAGTCTGAGGATCACATTTTGAAGTCCTCGGGACCCGTCACTTTGTCCACGGGTCATGTTTAGAGGTGTTTGATGATTGTAGCATGAGCCTCGTCGTGAGATGCTTGCGACTCATGGTTTGTTCTATAAGTCACATGAATCTCGTTTAGTGTTAAATAAATCTCATCACTTTCACCAATAAAGTGATTAAATTATAATTAAATTCTAACTTAAAATGTTATGAAGATCTGGATGAGAGGTTATTTAAGGTCATTTCTCGGGGTATGATTCCAAGAGAACTGCTAATGTTTGTCTATACCGTGACAATAATAATGGGTTTCTAAGTCGCAACTTTTGGATTATATACACAAGGCAATTGACACGATATATTTCATATCCATATTATCAACCTATCACTCTACCACCCATTGACATATCGTCATCCTAAATGAATCACGTACCAACCATCGAGGAGTTACTGTCGATGGATGAAGAATGACGTAAAAGTTTGTGTCTAGATGCGAGTCTCGAAGCAGAAATATAATAGTATTGAGATATTTTTTTTATATGTTTGGTTATCATCAACGTTTTCAACACATAACCAAAACGATGATAGTTGATTTCAATCGACTATGTATTAATTGGACACGTACGGATCACGAAATTAAGGATCGTTGGCGGAAGGCATTTGTAGTAAAAAATCTAATAAAAATCATTTATAATTATTTATTTATATTTTTTAATTTACTAATAATTTGATTAAAATTTGTTTCAGCAAAAAAAATTTAGAACCCGAAATTTACTGAACATGTTAATTTCAAATTTGAGTAGGTCGTAAGTTTTAAATTGAATCTCTCATCAACAAAATATAACATAACCGAGAGAAAAAGATAAACTTGTGTGGATGACTCTATAAATATGAAAAGCAAAGTGGACACATTGGGATGATTCATAAATAAAACAAAAAAGTTAAAAAAACATGTAAATCTCGTTAATTTAATAAGTTAGCTTCGTTAAATGGTACAATTTAACTATTTAAAATTTGACATATATTTTAGTAACTATATTTTTAATTCATATAATTATAATTTTTTTGGCGAAAGAAAAAGACATTGAACACATCATTTTTTATTGCTCGAGAAAAAAATATAAAAATTGGGTGGTTCTTCGGTCTATATCAAAATAAATAAACGATGATATTCATAAGACGGCATCAAAATGAACTCATCAAATTTTGACTCGAGAGTAAAATTCTTAATTGTCTTTGAATCAACAACAATTGAACGAGATTTATCTCAAGGTATATGAATTAACTTTCTTTATCTATATATATATATATCATGAAATGTATTTATATTGTGTTTTGTAGACTGTTACACCAAACAAAGGTCCAAATTTCGATCTTGGGGAATGACACAATGTTCAACTTCTTGGATTGGTAAAGATATAAGGAAAAAAAAGGAAATTTGGACAATGAATTGCGTCAAATTATAGGTGAATTAGTGAACTACTAAAGTAAATTAGCGAATAGTCAATGTGAATTGAGGGAAAGGAATGCACAACTTAATAAGCTAATATGTCTTATTAAAAACATATATGTTTACATTTAATGTGGATACGTGTCACAGTGATAATGATGATTCACAACCTTTGTCTTAAATGTAGATATTGATATTCATATCAACTTTATGACATTTCGGTTATGTAAAAACTATTTAGTATTCGTAATAAATTTATTTTTTATTAAATTTTTAATTTTTAATTTTTTGTAGAACTAAAATTTTATGAACGGTTGCGGGTTTTGTTCGAAAATTACCTACAAAATAATGGATTTTCTTGTATTTTTTCCAAATGATTTCTCTAGAGTCGATCATCTGTAAACGGATCGAATTTACGAATAGATTGTAGACGATCTCACATGCTAGAATTCTATATTGGAGATGTGTTTTTCCATTTGAAAATCCTGACAGATTCCAAACGAACCAGAATTACGGATGTCCATTTTCGAACAAATGTTATCTATTTGAAAAAACCATTTGTATAGTTTATTCTGAACGAATTCCGGACGAATTTTACCATTCGTAAACTGATTTTTCCTTAGATTGAAAGTATTAGAACTCAAATAATTTTTGTTATGTTTTCAGACACCAATTGTAACATTATGTTGTTTATGTCATATATTAATTCATTTGTCATACACATTATGACATATGCTTCAAAGTATTTGATATTTTATTACTTGTTGTGTAAATCCTGGTTCATAGGAGTTGATGTATTGTTTATCATTGTCTCTAAATACAACAGTTTTTCTGTCACAAAGTCTAATATACGACTAGTGATCTGTTGATCTCTTTATGTCTTTAATATTTTGTCCAATGCCTCAAAACAGAGTATTTGTGTACCACTAAAACTTCATGTCAAACTATGAGTATTGTTTGTTTGATCAACTCGACAAGATGTATTCTAAGTTTTCAAATCTCAAGTGTGTGGTTCTTCCTCCCTCAATAAATAGTGATACAATTCCATTTAAAGCTACATTTAAACCAATGTGTCCCTGTTATTTAATTGATTTCCGTAATGTTTTCCACATGAATGTGTTACTTGTTCCACCATGTCCATGGAGGAAAAATGTTTGTCATGTTGATTTACCATTTTTTACCAACAGTTTTTCAATTTCAAATTGAGTGAAATTTTCTATTTCTTTTTTAGACATGTTGAAATATGCAAATGAAAATTTAGTGCATCAGTATTTATAATTTATTAGTGAAGGATATTTTTTGTTTAATGGAATATGGATCGTTAACCTGATAAATTTAGTGTGTTTCTAAAGGCCATCTTCTAATAATTCTTCACATACCACATATATGTTGCGGATATGCAATGGGAAGACCCCATTTCTCGTCTCTTTGATAGTGTCAATGTATTCTTTATCAACGTCTAACAAGTCAAGTGCACAATATGTATCTTTGAGAGTTGTGGAGATGGTTCCATTAACATATTTTAATTGATCAAATGATGGAGGGTCTTTTAATTTGTTTAGTAAAATTCATAGGTAATATGATTATCCAGTACTTGCTCATACATTATGTAGTCGTTCGTACGCATATCCATGTTGTCGTAAGGACCATCTTTTCGTCTTTGATGCCATACAAATCGTGTGGAAAATCAACATATGTTAATGTTCGAGCATTGGGATAAATTGAATGAATTTAAACAATTCAATGAACATTGTGCATTGTAAGTTTTGCTTTGATAAGATATTTGTAAATGCTTTATTCCTTCTTGGAATATAATTCGTTGCTATCTTGGTAATTGAAATCTCGAACATTTAATAAGAAAACTGTTATAATAAATATTAAATTTTAATATTTTAAAGAAGAATTCACAACCTAAAATATATTTGTACTTAAAGTAGCTTTTAATTTCACCAATAGGCTATGGACTCATTGCATAAGATGAAATTGATATGGAAGTTATAATTCTACCAGGTCCTTCGTTGATATATTTCAATAAATATTTGATTGTCTTGGTTTGATACAACATTATACATTCATATTTGCTCGGTCTTTTAATAATAAATGTACATTTTATGGTACAATATAACGATTGTCCAGTTTAATACCATCCTTTATGAAAAACTTATTGTTATATGTTCATTTGTAAATGGGAAACCATCATTATCAATAAACATTGTGCTGTTAAATTTTTACAAGAACCTCTTTGTACATTTTCCTTTTTCTATACATAGCGATGATCTATTTGTTAGATCGCATGTCTTATGGACCATCGTTTCTTGAACCGCTGCGTAGAGTGTAGAATTTATAGCTTTATCTGGAATCTTAATGGAAGACTTCTTCTCTAGAATTCAACAGTGTAGACAACTATAGTTATGTATCAGGCATTACCAATAGTAATTCACATTTATTGATATTAAAGTGCGTGAAATGTGCAAATTATTCATCTACCAGCATCAATGTCACCAAGAAAATGATTTTGTCGTGGATCCGTAGTTCGTAAGGTACTTTGATGATTCCTTATTATTATTACTCTTTATAATTCAATCATGGAAAAACCATCAATAAAGCACTATTGGAAAATTCTACCTGAAAATTATAAAATTAATGATTAGGAAAGACACATTTGCACACCATAAGCGATGAATTCTCGTTGAGTATATGTGTCCTATATATTTTTCGCAGTTAATGTGTTTGTTTTTAGTTCTAAGTATATGTGATAATCGTATTCGCCGTAGAAAAACAATAGGACCAATATGTTGATGGAATTCATTAATTCAAATAAAATTATTATTGTTCTTTTAAATAATTATATATCTTAGTTGTAACGAAATCATAAAAAATGACCAGTTAATAAATCTACAACGTCTAAGTTTGTAACATAATATAATTCCTTTCTTTTGTACTTTGAAAAGCAATTATACAGATCTTTGTGTCAAGTGTGATAAATGTTAACAGTTGATTGCGATTGATCTTTTATGGATTATGTTGATTTAGCATTTGTTTAATGTCATTGACTATGTCCATTCTTAGTAACGATTGTTGTACGAATTTTCCGTACTTTTTTGTAAAATAATTTGTGTATTAATATAAATAACGAGATTAGTAATAAAAAATCATGTTTTTCAAAAAGTTTACCTCACAAGGGTTATTTTATTAGTTATTCCGTGATCGATATTATGGATATAAAATTATGTGATTATTATTTATTTTAGATATGTATAGAAATATTATTCTAAGTCGAGATGATGAACGACATATAGAGACAACATATTTCATGTGAGTAATTGTGGAAAAATTAAAGAGGAATCCAATCAATGTTCCAGAAAAATGAACCATGTCTGGACGACTCAAAAAACATCATTGATGGACATGAGTCCCCTTAAAAGAAAACACACTTGACTCGATATGGTAGACAAATGATATGTCTACAATATTAATAAGTTGGACACAATTCAAAAGGTTTCAAAAATTAATCGATTCTAATTTATGGACCAAAAAGAAAGTAAGTCGATCTCAGATAATCGAGATTAGTAATTGTCTGTTTGTGCAAAAATCAAGAGGTTCTGAATGAAGATGTTCTTATTGTGTTCTATTTTGATGGCAGGGACTTTCACACCGACTAAAACCAAAACAAGTTTTATCAAGTCAAGTTTCAGAGACTAGTGTTGCTTTGTGTCATAAAGTTCGATCACTACCACCACTCTAACCACTATCATAGCCTCCAGCACGACCTTATCACAGCCATCACAAATCAAATCATACCAACCAAACTGACCCTCATCCTCGCAAGAAACCCTACATGGGAGTCATTCGACGTATTGAACAAACAACAAGCAGTTTTCAATTATTTGTAACGTTGTATACAGATAGAAAATTCCAAAATCCTCTTAAGAATTCTGACATTTAGGTGTGTCATTCTCTTTTGTTCATGCGCGTCATTCTCTTTTGTTATTGATAGGAATATGTGATAACTATATTTTGGCTTAATGCGATGTTTCTAGAAAACAGTTTTTGTCTTCATATTATAATATCACAATATTTCATAAAAACTTTATATAAGATAACAATAGTTCATAAAAACACATTCATCTAACATAATCATGTTCTTCCATAACAATAGTTCACAACAATAGTTTTATATATATCAAATATTCACTAATACATTGTAGTATAACAATTTCTATAACAATGCCACTACGACTAGTAGCAAATTGGGATCTAAAGATTTTGATTTTCCCCATCTCCGATGTGTTTATCTCATATCTCATGTCTGCCATCTTTTTTATTATAGCTTCATCAATCCACTTGCAAATATGAGAATAATTCACCTACGAACAAAAGGAATTCAATTCATAACTGTTAAATCTATATAACCAAAATTTATATTTCAATATTTACCTATTGTGTTGCACATAAAAAAAACTCTCAAGATTGTTTTATGTTCTTTAATTTGATGTGGATATAACACCTCCTCATTCACATGTGTGATACTTCTCCACTTATTAAAATCCTTTTGATGTGATTTTCCATTTGAAAATGTACTAGTTCTAACATCATCGATATACTACTCATCTTCACAAATAATGTTCCATGGTTAGTCATAGTTGGTTTATATGAGTATACAAACATCACAACGTATTTCTTTAGCACAAACCTTAAATCAATTTGTAACCCTAAATCGAACCATTATATCGAGTTGTATACCAAAATCGAATCCCAAAATTAAAATTCTTAACCCTAAATCGCTTATGAACCATAAATCAAACTATTACATCCCAAATCAAACTCTTTAACCAAACTATTACATCAAATCGACTTACATTTCCAAATGTGGAAGATTCACCGCAGTCGACTGGCCGCCACCAACCAAGAAACCACTCGCCGTCGACAACCAAGAAAACTCTTGTCATCATGTATTTCCTTCTGCTTTTGTTTCCTTCAAATGAGTTATGTTCGAATCCATGACCACATTTTAAAGTCATTTTTTCACGACCAATATTTTTTATTTATAGTCAATTTTCTTTTTCTCGGAGCGGAGTCTGCTGCCTTTCTATATTTTTCAATAACGTGACTCTCGACATGGCATCTACTTCATCGATGATTATCGGAAAATCGATCCCAATTCATGGTATTAACAAAAAGATATCAATTTGAATTGCGGTTGTGTATTGTTATAAAATATTTGATAAATATATGAATTATAATATAAGAAAAAGATGCATATTTTTTTAGAAATAATGAAATTGAATGATTAAACTAAAATTTTCTTATATTTTTCTATAAAAAAATTGTTTTCTATTATTATTTTGTAATATTAAATTTCGTATTTAAAATAGAATTAAAACAAAAGCGCAAAGCGCGGATTATATACGTAACATGTAAAAAAAATATCTCTTTTTAAAATCATATTTTGTTAAAAACGTAAGTTTGGGGCGCGTGTATGCACGCATGGAAGATGGATAGGAACGGTGAGTTGTCTCGTTATGGAGGATACCCTTCTTCTCGATGTTTCATAGAGAGAAAATCCACCATTCTATAGAGATGAAAGTGCTGTCGCTCGCGTCTCCTTTTCAATCATCCCGCGCCATCGAAGAGACGTAAAAAGGAGGGGCAAAAACGTAAAGAGAAAGCCCGATGGTCATGGAGCTACCAGATAGTGGTGCGTCTCTTCCTCTGATTAAATCGCCATCTCCGACGGCTTCTGGCGGTGGAAGAGCGCTTTCTTTTTTTATGAAATCTGTATTCGATGCGTTTGTGGTTGGTGACTATGGAATTTTCTCGGATCTGAATCAGAACGGAACGTGATCACCTGGAATTTGTTTGTTGTATATTTTGTTTCTGAAATAGAATCCGAATCTCATGTATTTGAGGTTTCTGAACCTGTGTTAAAAAATTCGAATTCGTGATTTTTGGCTCCCGTTTGAAGATCATTTTCAAAAGTTTAAATCCTTTATCTGTTTTTGGTGCGCAGATTGAATGCAGGGACAAGCTAGAATCTGATGAAGGACCTGAAGAAACAAAGACGTATGGTGATTTGGGTTATAAGTGTATGGGCTCAACGGGACGGTGCCTAACCGAAATTCTCATCTTCGCTGCTCAGTGTGGTGGTTCAATAGCATATTTAGTTTTCATAGGCCGAAACATGTCATCCATATTCAAATCATATGGAATAAATATGGTCTCTTTCATATTCATGCTTGTCCCCATTGAGATCGCATTGTCGTGGGTTGGTTCTCTGTCAGCTCTTTCTCCATTTAGCATCTTTGCGGACATATGCAACATTATAGCAATGTGTTTCGTAGTGAAAGAAAATGTCGAGCAGGTGTTTGGGGGAGACTTCTCGTTTAGTGATAGGAAAGCCATTGCGTCTAACATAGGAGGTATACCATTTGCTGGAGGGATGGCAGTGTTTTGTTTTGAGGGTTTTGCAATGACATTGGCACTGGAGAGTTCTATGAGGGAGAAACAGGCCTTTCCAAAGTTGCTCGCAAAGGTGCTTGCGGGGATAACATTTGTGTATGTACTTTTTGGGTTCTGTGGGTATATGGCCTATGGTGACGGAACAAAGGATATCATCACACTCAACCTCCCCAAGAATTGGTCTGCAATCGCCGTTCAGGTAAGTTACCCCACTAAATACTCACCATTACTAACTCATGCCTTTTCATTCTCTCTTTCTTTTTGCTTATCATCATATATCTTTGATGTCTCCACCTGCTCAATTTACTTTTACGCAATCTGGTTCACTTAATTCTTTTAGTAAGTATTGCTTCTTGTCTTGCCTGTAAGAAAACTATTGGTTAGAGCATCTTATGCTTTTGCACCTTCTACCTTAGCTTGGAGGTTCACCATGTTTCATATTTGCAAGCTAGGTCTCCTGAAAACTTACCGAATTGAACATCCAACCAACTATTGAAATCTCACCCATGTCAACTAAGCTCTTGCAGTAACCTTTATTTTCATACCAATTGATTGAGCTAGTAATTGGTAGTAGAAGATGTGTTTGTTTTGGATTGAAAATAAAATATCTGAAATTCTATTGACCTTCATGATGTAAATGTCTTGAAAATGTGCGAATGATGAGTTCATAAATTGTCCTTTAAAACAGATTGGACTGTGCGTGGGATTGACATTTACATTCCCGATCATGGTGCACCCGCTTAACGAGATCATAGAACAGAAGCTGGAGAGAACTGAGTGGTTTCAAAAGCATCAGTACACTGACGAAACACTTCCAATCACAAAGTTCTGTAGATGCGTAACATACCTCACAAGGACAATGGTGGTGGTTGGGTTGGCAACCGTGGCTTCATTCATCCCAGGGTTTGGTACATTCGCCTCTCTCGTCGGGAGTACTCTCTGTGCACTCATCTCCTTTGTTTTACCTGCTTCTTTTCACCTCACATTGCTTGGTCCATCATTAAATATATGGAACAAAGGTGTAGATGTTTTCATCATCTTATGCGGCTTGGTCTTTGCTATCTATGGGACTTACAACACAGTAGTTGGAGTTTGAAGACATCAGAGACTACCAACACGGGTACAACCAACCACAAGAGCAACAACTTCAGCGATGTTTTGTACCAAAACTATGTACAGATCTGGGAGGGTCTAGGGATGTGGAAGAAGCAAAAATGTTGTATGATATTTTTTTCTATAGAGGACTGGGGAGGTAATGTGATGGCGTTGCTAAATACGGATGGAGACAGAGAGATTTGAGTTGGAGAACAACAGTCTTAATAAAACGTTACAAAAGGATGCATTATAGTTTCAGGACACCAAAAATGTGTCTTCTTTTATGAGATCTGTCTCTTCTAGGTCTTCTTTTAAACTCTTTCTTTTTTTATCCTGTGTTTCTCATTTTCCTTATATAGAAATGCCTGGACTTACTGTTTTTTTTTTAAACTGAAAAATAGTAGAAAACGTGAAAAAAAAAATTTAAAAATTAAAAGCGAAAAAATAAGCGCGCCAGGTAGGGGTCGAACCTACGACCTTCTGCTTAGGAAACAGACGCTCTATCCACTGAGCTACAGGCGCTTAGTTGTGATTATTATACTTAAACTTTATTTTCTTCGTTTAGTTAATTTAATTTCATTCCCGCTCACAACTGACGAGTTCCATCAAAAGCTTATACATCTGATCTGAGAGAGAGAGAGGGAGAGAGAGAGAGAGCAATGGAGGAAGAATTGAAGAAGCTGAGCAAGAGCTTGGGAGGATTCTGCAACCATCTTCAGAGCAGCTGCGAAGCTTTCAACCTTTCTCTCCACCGTCGTCCCATCCCTCTCGGTCTTCTCTCACCCCTCCCCCTTTTGACTCATAAACCCTAATACATCCCTTTTTCTGTTAACCCCTTAATCTCACATTCTGATTGCAGATTCGGCCTCTTCCACTTTCATTCAGAGCCTTAATCGTCGTCTTTCCGTCGCTGGAACCGAGCTTAATTTGCTTGAATCTATGTCCTTTGGCACCGTCTCCTTTGAGGAGCTCCTGGGTCACTGCAATCAGATCTACAAGAAGAATCAGGACGATCTTCTGCTTCTCCAGGATCGACTTACGAGCTGTGGTTTTGTCCCTGGTACGATAACTGCCTTTTAGCGGGATTCATAATTTACATCCACATGTGGAATTCAGCTTCGAATCCTTTTTTTCTTGAAGTAGTGATTGTTTGGCCTCAGAAACTGAAATTGACGAAGATGGGGACGAGGGATCTTACATGGACACTTCCCCTCTTGTCGATCGGGAGAATTCGGATGAGGGTTTGGACCCGCCTTCATGTCCACATTCAATCCTAAAAGGATTAGAAGAGGGCTCTCTGTATCCTTGCTCTTGGCAAAATCTTCTCCACAAAGACAACGTTTTCTTAGTTTATGTTGATTTTGCAGAGTAATTTAGTGTTATATAGAGATTCGGATTATCTGGTGCTTGTGTCAGGAAAAAAAATCTTGCAAAATTGTCTCCTGAACAAAATCCAGAATACCCTGTTTTAATTATGAGCAAGGGTTTGAGTTGTGAATTCATCTCGCTCTGTTAGATTGGTTCTCTCCTTTAACGATATCCAAGCCTGGATGAATCATTGAGCTTGAAGAACCTTGGGCTCTCAGATGCTTGCCTTGCAACTTTAGCATCTGAAGGTATTGTAAATTGTTTTAATTTCATTGCTTAGAATGTTTAGGGTCTTAAGTCTCTTATGTTCTCTACTGCCGCCAGCTAACGATGAGGTGAAGGAGCCTGACATGTCTTTGCAAGAACTGGCTAAGTAAGCTTCTCTCTTATAAATAATGAGAAATTATGTTTTTCACTTGGTGATAACTCTGTAGCTTCTACCTTTTAGCGGCAAACCATTTGACACAAGGGAATTAACACTAACAGCTCCAAAGATGTCAGAGCATTGTGATGGTCGGTTATGAAAACTTGCTCTGTGTTGGTTAATAGTTCCGCATGTCTAATATATATGACGGTGCATGCTATTGTTGACCTGCAGAAAAGGTGCAAATACATCCAGATATGGATAGGACTCAGGGACACATGATAACAGTATCAAAGGAAGAATATGAAAGCCTTCCCCCTTACATGAAATGTCTAGCATCGTGGGAGGTATGGAGATCAACCTTTCTATAAATTGACAATTCCTGAGTGAACTTTGTTTGGGAGAGGGAAAATAGTTCTACTGTTTCCATTACATTAAACTTTGAAAGATGATCATAGTTTTCAGGAACCTTTCGTATAAATCTGTTCACCATATGCTAATGGTTCAGGACTTGGTCAGTGCTGTGGAGAAAATTAACTCTGCCCTCAACCCAAAACAGAAAACCAAGAAATGCTACTCCTTCCGTGGCGATGAGATTCAGACCATAGGCCTTGGTATGTGCATGGATTCCTAGTTTCTTCAGCTGAGAATGCTCGATATGCATAGTGTTCTAAAAATCAGCCTAGTCGGGCACCAAGGTGGTGCCTTGGCGCTAGGCGGTCATTTTAGCGTCCCGATTTTCTCTAGACGTCTCTTCGTTTCTTCTTGGCTAACGATTGTCATTAGGTGGATTAGGCGGCCGATTAGAGGGCCTAAACAGATTTTTATATGATCTAAAATTTTTAAATGTACATCTAGAATATTTTTCAATAAATGAAGGTCTTGATTATAAAGTTATAATTTTTCTTTTTTCTATGATTATAATGTAATATTATCAATTATTTTGAATAATATAGAAAAATATGATCAATAATTTTTAATAGTGTTTATATATCTATATGTTATTCTTTATTTTTTATATATATCACGTAAACAACGTCTAGATGCTAAGTGTTGTATCATTGTCTGACTAGCATGTAACGCTTTTTAGAACATTGATTGATGAGACAGCATCCTGGTGATTCTTTCATGTTGTCGGCAGGACATAAGGAGAAAGCCTACATGCTGATGCTTGTGCGGTTGAACAAGTTTGCCGTGGAGACTATTGAAGGCATCATATTCTACCGAGTTGTATAGCCAAAGCATAGAAGAGAGCATGTGGAAACTGTGTGAAGTTGATTGATAACATAGACTTTTCAACTCTCTTGGATATGATTTGATAAGTACAAATGTGACTGACTGTTGTGTATTGCCTTTTGAAGGACCTTAGCACTCATATCATAGCAATTTATAATGTTGTAAAGGGCAAACTCATGGAAAGAGGGATAACATTAAAACTGTAATTTTTCTAGGGAGTGAAATGAATTATAAAATTTCTAGTGACAGAAAAAAAAGAATCTACTTTACCTCCAATACCTATCTTTAGGATTGAACAAATAATAGACGTTTGCGTATATCAAATTATTTGTATTTGTATTTGGCGAATATCTAAATTTTGGTATTTGTATTTGTAAATTCGGATATTTGTAAATACGAATATTTGTCGAATATACAGATATTCGTCGGATATCCGGATATACGTATCTAAACCTAAATTCTTTTAATGTATAAAATTTATATAAAAACATTTTAATAAAAAATCAATAAACATCAAATATAATCTAAAACTAAAATTTCAAATCGCACAAATATGCAAATATATATAATATAAATAAAACAAACAACAAATCTTCACATTTATCTCCACACCAGTCATTTAAATTTAGTTTCGTGATAATTCTACGAACATCGTTAATTCACCTAAAACAATGAAACAAATTGTTAGATTACACACTAAAATAAAATTCTCAAAAAGTTATATATGTAGTGAGTTATATATTTTTTCATATATTATAATGTCTATATAACATTATTCAACCCATTTGGATTATAATCAATCTTGAGTATGAATTAAATATTCAGCAATATTAGTTATTTTAAAATATTTGATATTTTAGTCCTCCCATCATAAATATATTACATATTTGGCTATATATATTTATATAATTAATGTTTAAATAAGAATAATAATGTTTTTTTATTTCCAATTTGATCATTAAAATCAATTTTATTATATATATATATATATCTATATATCAACAAATTTTCTATTTAATACTTACGGATACGAATAGTTCGGATAATCGAATCTACTATTTGTATTTGTATTTGTCGAATATCTGATTTCTAATATTTGTATTTGTATTTGTATCAACGGATATTTGAATTTTCGGTTCGAATACGAATCGGATACGACTACTTCGAATATTTTGCCAAGCCCTACCTATCTTTTATTTTTCCTTGAATTTTGTGAAAAAAACAACCAGAAAAATAGTTTTTTATATGTAATAACTAATAACTACTTCGAATATTTTGCCAAGCCCTACCTATCTTTTACTTTTCCTTGAATTTTGTGAAAAAAACAACCAGAAAAATAGTTTTTTATATGTAATAACTAATAAATCCAAAATAATTTATCTTTAACTATCTCCGACCACAACCGATGGACCATCATTGTCGCCTCTCGTCGACCTTCCTCTTCTTTCAAGCGGCTTCACCTTTTTCTTTGATTTTGCATTTGTCACATTTTCAAGGAACATTTTAAATAGGATTTATTCTCAAATAACATTAATGAGATGGGAGAATATCAAAATACCCTTATAGAACTGTTACTCCCGTGAAAATAATTATTAAATAGAAAAAAAGCTAGAAAAAAGACAAATTTGACCTTAATTTTCGCACGTGAAAAAACACATGTTCTGACACTTTTTTCAAAGGAAAATTGTTTCAAATTTGAGAGTAAGGAATATGAGGGGATTTTGAATTTGAGAGGGATCATTTTGAAGTGGGAAAGTAGGAAAATTCAAGTTGAGACCAAGGAAATTTTGAAGTGAGAAAGAAATGGCAAGTAGCAATAGTAAAGAAGAGAGAACGGGTCAATCTTCAATGGCATATGTAAGTGTAAGTAGATCGATTTCTAGGGTTTTGTAGGCTGTTGAAAGAAAAATTGTTTGTTGATTTGAAATGGGTGTAAGTCTTAGTGATTCGGTTGAGTCTCAATGAGCCGATTGAGTCGATTGAGTCTCAATGAGTTGCTTGAGTCTCAGTGAGTCGCTTGAGTCTCAGTGAGTCACTTGAGTCGCAAGGGTTGATCGAGTCTCATTGAGTCGCAAGGGTCGCATGAGTTTCATGGGTCATTTCAGTCGCAAGGGTTGCTTGAGTCTTATTGTGTCGCTTGAGTCGAAGAGGGTCAAGAGTCTCAATTAGTCGCTTGAGACTCATGACCCTCTTCGACCCAAGCGACTCATTGGGTCTCAAGGATCGCTTGAGTCACAATGGTCGCTTGAATCTCATTGAGTCGCAAAGGTCGTTTGAGTCACATGGATCGCTTGACTCGCTTGGGTCGCTTAAGTACAATGGGTCGCTTGTGTCCCATTGGCAATTGAGTCGCAAGGGTCGCTTAAGTTGGTAGAAGTCTAATGTATTCTTAATTGGTCATTTTGTAGGTGTAACCAAAGTTGAAGTTTCTACATAAATTGAAACACGTGGACAGAATGCCAAAGATCACCACCAATTGTTATCCTCACGAGATAATAAAGAAGTTGTGAGGAATCTTAGATGAATATGAATTGCATTACTTCGACAAGGAAATACAATTTAGGCATTTATTCTATTTCCAATGCGATTCTACATTGACGAAGGTTCAAATGTTTGTCTTACAAAATCACTCCGTGATTGTACGGGACAAGAAGGAGTTGTGGTTCATCGTAAACGATGTTCCCATCTGGTACTCTATAGTGGAGCACGCACTAATTATCGGATTGAACTGCGGACCATATCCCAGAGGAAGGGAGTGCAAAAGGGATTATACATTCAGGCTGAAGAAATTTGGCCGTGGAAAGGTGACCGCCGCACAAGTGGGTGAAAATCTTGTGAAGACGAAGAATTCTGATGACCAGACGAGGTTGGTAACTTTGATGTTGTTGGCGCAAGTTCTGGATCACAAGCTTTCATCAGACAACTTTATCAGCCATGATATCATTGACATGGTTAATGACTTAGAATTTTGTGAAGGCTTTCCATAGGGGGTTCTACACATTCGAGAAGTTTATCACAAGCATGTTAGCGGGGAATCACTGAAACCAAAATGAAATTATAGTGGTTTCATGATCTCACTAATGGTAAGTTGTATATATTATTCGAATAACATGAATGTTTTTATACTTCTTTCATTCTTATCATTTTATTTAAATGTTTCAGTTACTTTCATTCCAAACCATCCTTAAACGAATGGTATGTTGATGTTATGGATGCCGATCCATCATGCCCAAGGATGTGCAAGAAGAGGGTTAAATCCAATTTTAACACAAAGTATGTAAATGTGATAAGGCAAATTGGAGATTCTATGGTAACAATTACACAACGGTCACAAGAGTCACAAAGGGTCATAGTGGTTATTTTTTGTTTTTGTAGGATATTCGAAGTATTCTTCGTGTTAAATATGAAGATGAATGGAACATCTACATAAAAATTCGAAGGGTATTTGTTGGGAGGACATCCGTAAGTAAGAATTGCTGACGCAAAAAGCAGCTCTTGGTGATCAATAGAAGGGAAAGGAAAGGGGACTAAGAGGAAGAAGAGCATGGGTGAAAAAGCAATAGAGTTGTAGATGTTCCACCCATATATGAAGCTGACAAAGAGGAAGGATGGGTAGGTGTTGCTGAAGCTGATGAAGAAAGAGAAGGTAATGCTGAAGCTGAGGCTGAAGCTGAAAGAGAAGGTGATGATGAAGAAAAAGAAGGTGCAGTCCCTCTGACACTGGAGCAGAAATTAATAAAGGAAAAAAGAACTCGGAGAAAAGAATTATCAACATCGTAAGAGGCCTTCTAAGTATGTCGAGTTTCATTTGCTTAATCCAAAATCAAAGGCAGAAAATCCCAAATGTGTTGACAATGAAAAATTGAAGTCTGCCGAGAAAGATGCAAGCACCGAACACCAATCTTCCGACATTGTGAGAGATGATGATTTTGAATTCCTTCGACGTCCATATCCAGTTTCAAGAAAAGAGTCAAGCGAAGAACCGGTTGAGTTCGAGGTTGAAAATGACTTTAGAGATGGCTTAAAAGATGATTTGGCAAACATTTCATGATTAGTTAAAAATCTTACATCTGCCGCCAACATTCCTCTAATTGAATACATTTCTGAAGAGGTTACTCTTTTCGAAGTTCCACCAAATAAGTAATATTGAGTGAAAAGGCCATTTGAGTCAAAAGGTCGCATGAGTCGGCATGGGTCAATGGTCGTATGGGTCGTTTGGGTCGCATGGGTCACAAAGGTCTCATAAGTCGTAGGGTCGCACGGGTTGCAAGGGTCTCAAAATTCGCAGGGTCGCAAGGGTCGCATGGGTCACAAGGGTCGCTTGGGTCGAAAGGGTCGCATGGGTCGTATATATCCCATGGGTCGCATCAATGTAATAAAGGATGAGTCTAATGAATGAAGTCATTTTTATGCAGATGATGTCGTTGGTGTTCTTGAGGAGGTTCCTACCGAGGATACTCTAGTGGGTTCTATCGAAAAGGTCATCGCTGAGGAGTATCATGCCCAGTATACTCTAGTGGATCTTATCGAAAAGGTCACCGCTGAGGAGGTTCCTACTGAGGATACTCTATTGGGTCTTGTCAAAGATGTCGCCACTGATGTTGGTGATAAGGGAACTCTAGAAGTTCCTGTCAAAGAAATCGAAGTACCACCAAG
>CM071871.1:32998855-33028469 GCA_036759665.1 Gynandropsis gynandra | reverse complement strand
ACATCTCTGTTATTTTTCTATGCTTTAGCCTTTCCATGTTAACTATATGTTTGAATTCAGGATATTGTTAGAACCATTCTAACTGATGTATGTCCAATACATCATTCAATTCTTTTTTCATCATAGCGAACAAAAACTTTTTTCCAAATTTTCAAACTTCCAACAACTTTTTAAATAATAAGTAGATTCAGTTTGGCTCTATAGTCGGTTTTGGAGTTTTTCAAAAAAAAAAAGTTTATGCCATGCAAGCTAACTTGTTGGACCACTTCACTATGTAGAATGAGTTGTGACCCATTGTAATTACATCGGCACAACGTGCACAACTCACTCTATTTAGAGCATCATTTTCTTACAAATAACTTCATTGGATTTCAAGGTATTGGACCGAAGAACTAGTCAGAAAGTGGTGAACATGAAAAACCATTCAAAAAAGGTGGTGAAGATAGAAACTGTTGAAGGAAAAATGAGGTTTCGTAATGTACATAACAAAATCCACTTCACTAGGTAGAATTAGTTGTGACCCATTGTGATTACATCGGCACAACGGGTACAACTCACTCTATTTAGAGCATCGTTTTCTTACAAATAATGTCATTGGGTTTCAAGGTATTGGACCAAAGAACTAGTCGGAAAATGGTGAACATGCAAAAAACATTCAAGAAAGGTGATGATGATAGAAACTGTTGAAGGGAAAATGAGGTTTCGTAATGTACGTAACAAAATCCCAACAATGTATTTATTATGCATACGATTTTCATTGGTGCAATGTAAAAATCTTGCAAGCTCGTGTTTGATGANATTTATTATGCATACGATTTTCATTGGTGCAATGTAAAAATCTTGCAAGCTCGTGTTTGATGATGAGACTTTAGAGGTAAAAGACAAGTTTTTAAAGAGGTTTAGAGAGTTTTTTAAAGAGGGATTTTATTTAAAAAATTTGGAAAAAATGCAATAGTTCTTCAATGATTTGAGAGATATAGAGTTGTTGTTTTTTTTATGAATATTTAAACGGTAAACTAAAAAAAATTCGATTACATTATGAATTCTCAAATTAATAAAAAAGTAAAATTTATTATTTAATGAAATTTATAGATGGCATGGTCATTATATTTTCTTCATAGTATTTTTTTAATGATTTGAATTTAATACGACCATTTTTTTAAATAAAAAACAATAAATGTTGAAATTATAAAAGGAATGTCTACAGTTGTTTGAAAAC
The DNA here is from genome assembly GCA_036759665.1 of Gynandropsis gynandra. Lineage (NCBI taxonomy): Eukaryota > Viridiplantae > Streptophyta > Magnoliopsida > Brassicales > Cleomaceae > Gynandropsis > Gynandropsis gynandra. The sequence goes on along the minus strand of CM071871.1, from coordinate 33,027,250 downwards.
CTATTTGTGATGCCACAAATGTTTCTCATTTGTTATAGAATGATTTGAGAATTTAAACATAAACTAACAATATTTAATTTATTTCCAAATAATTAAAGTTTTTATGAAGTGGTTAAATAAAGAGAATGACTTTAATAGGTATACTGTAACACTTGTGCTCGATGATCAAATCCCTAAACTACTTTTAGCTCAATAATAATTTTTTCTATTTTTGGATTGAAATTCAAAAATTAATTTTTATAATTTATAAGTAATATGTAATTTTTGTTACTTTTAAATTTAAAAACGACATAATATTTTAAAAATTACAAACATATATGTATGTTATTTATAACGAATCGATTAAAATAATGTTACAACCTAAAAAAATGGACATAGTAACATTTTTTTCCTTTCATTTGTCCAATGATACAAAATAATCAAGTATAATTATTTAATAAATATATCTAGATTATTACACAAACTTGAGTTGTATATTCAGGATATGATTTATTAGAAATTATGTGATACATGCATAAAACCACAAATACTACAATTATAGAGAATGAACCAAAACGCATTCAGTCCAAAAATGATATTATGCTCTATCTACGAATATAAGATAAGCACACCATTGAGAATGAACCAAAACGCATTCTTCTTGTTCATCACCACAACATGAAAAATAACATACACATCTCTGCTATTTTGTTATGCTTCAGGATGTTGTGACAATCATTCTAACTCATGTATGTCCAATACATCATTCAGTTTTTTTTTCATCTTAGCAAACAAACACTTTGTTCCAATTTTTAAAACTTCCAACAACTTTTTAAATAAAAAGTAGATTCGGTTTGGCTCTACAGGCAGTTTTGGAGTTTGTCAAAAAATTTAAGCTAACTTGTTGAACCATTTCACTAAGTAGAATGAGTTGTGACCCATTATGATTACATCATCACAATGGGCACAACTCACTCTATTTAGAGCATCGTTTTCTTACAAATAATGTCATTGGGTTTCAAGGTATTGGACATAAGAAAGCGGTGAACATGCAACAAAATCAAGAAAGGTGGTGAAAGATAGAAATTATTTAAGGAAAAATGAGATTTCATAATGTATATAACGAAATCCCAACAGTGTATTTATTGTGCATACGATTTTTGATGGTGCAATGTAAAATCTTGCAAGCCTGTGTTTGATGATGAGTTTTTAGATGTACGAGACAAGTTTAAAGAGGTTTCAAGAGTTTTTAGATGTACGAGACACGTTTAAAGAGGTTTCGAGAGTTTTTAGAGAGATATTTTAATTTTTTTTGTTTGAAACCTTTTGAAAAAAGATGCAATAGTTCTTCAAAGATTTGAGAGATATAAAGTTTTTTTATATATATTTAAACGGTAAAGTAAAAAAATTCGGTCACATTATGAATTCTCAAATAAATAAAAAAAAGTAAAATTTACTATTTAAATGAAATTTATAGATGGCATAATCATTATATTTTTCTTCATAGTATTTTTTTAATGATTTGAATTTAAGACGATATATAATCCATTTTTTAAATTAAAAATAATAATGTTCAGTGAAATTATAAAAGGAATGTCTACAATTGTTTGTAAACCTATTTTGATGCCGCAAATGTTTTTCATTTGTTATACTATGATTTGAAAACTTAAACATAAACTAACAACGTTTAATTTATTTCCAAATAATAACACTTTTTGTGAAATCTGTAAATAAAAAGAATGAACATAATAGGTGTATTGTAAAAGTTGTGCTCGATGATCAAATTCCTAAGTTACATTTAGTTCAATAATTATTTTTTTATATTTGCATTAAAGTTAAAAAATTAATTGTTATACTTTATACTTAATATATAATTTTTTATTATTTTTAAATTTAAAAACGACATAATAGTTAAAAAATTACAATTATATACGTATATTATTTCTAATGAATGGATCAAAATAACGTTACAACTGTAAAAAATAGGACATAGTAAATTTTTTTTCCTTTCATTTGTCCAATGATACAAAATAATCAACTATAATTATTTAATAAATATATATAGATTATTAGGCAAACTTGAGTTGTAATATCTAAGCTATGGTTTATTAGAAATTATCTAATACATGCATAAAACCATAAATACTAAAAGTATGGAGAATGAACCAAAACGCTTTCAGTCCAAAAATGATACCATACTCTATCAACGAATATAAGATAAACACACCATTGAGAATGAACCAAAACACATTCTTCTTGTTCATCACCACAACATGAAGAAACAACATCTCTGTTATTTTTCTATGCTTTAGCCTTTCCATGTTAACTATATGTTTGAATTCAGGATATTGTTAGAACCATTCTAACTGATGTATGTCCAATACATCATTCAATTCTTTTTTCATCATAGCGAACAAAAACTTTTTTCCAAATTTTCAAACTTCCAACAACTTTTTAAATTGAGCAGGAGTCGAGCAAGTACTACACACGGTCGGGCCATCAGCCCGAGCGGGCCACATTTCAGCCCGACCGAGGCACGCAACAGCCCGAGCGGGCACTCCCTAGCCCGCTCGGGTCGCCTTGTTTTCCATCTTGATCATGCGCGATCATGCGCGCTGCACCCGCGCGGGTCACACACTCAGCCCACGCGGGTCGCGTCCCTCACCTACAATTTACATATAAGTTAATTTGTCTTAAAATGAAAAGGAACTTGTTGGTGACTTATGCAATAAGAAAAACGACTTTAGAGAAGAGGAATAAGTGATATTTTGCTGGAGAAAGTAATGGAAACGTTGTCCAACTTAATCAAGAATGGAAAACTCATGAAAAGGCAAAATCGGTGACTGCTGCAACAAAAGGAAAAGAACGAATGGACAGAAGGAAAAAGAAGGGAAAAAGGAAAGAAAAGAAGAAGGAAAAGGAAGAACAGGAGCTAGGGGTCGAAAGGCTTCAGTTAGAGAGTTAGTTTGGAGTTTTTGATCAAAGAGAGAGAGGGAGTAGAGAGAAGAAGGAGATTCTTGCGAAGGAGACGTACAAGGAGCATTGGAGATCAACTCAAGACTTCGGTTTCGTTTGGTTTTCAGGTTCTTTAGACTTTCTACTTCAATTATGTTTGTTTACGGACGCATGAGCGAGTAATTTATTTTGTTCTAGGAGAAGGGATTAGCCCTTGGCTATCCCGAAACCACTTTGATTTATCTTTGAATGCATCTTCCCGTTTTCGTTTATCTATTCTTTGTCTGAGAGCTTGAATGACTTGTGTTTACGAAGGCCAAGAAGATGCATGTGTTAGGGATTAGGAGAAGGACCGAAAGGAGAATTCTAGTCCTAGAAGATCAAGTTTAGAATAATCGAGGTTAGGCCATGAATTAGGGTAGCAGCGGTTGAGGGTGAAACGGATGAATTACGGATCTTATGGGTTTAGTTCAAGGTTTCAGCCATGAAAGTAGGGGATAACTTGACTAGATCACGTGTCTATGCCTTGAGAGAGGATAGATATCATATTAGGATCGTCTGTCTTAGATAATTTGACTGGGATTGCATGATAGATAGGTTGATTGTTGGTTTTGGTAGTCTTGTGGTGAAACTGGATTCCTGGAACGTTTGTCTCATTGTTAAAACTAGTTTGTTTATTTGTTTTTATTATTTTATTCTCAATTCCCATATTTTTTTCGTTTGCAAGTTTGATTCTTAGTTTGAGTTTAGGTTGTGTTGCGTAGTCCCTATGGGATCGACACCTGAAGTACTACACACGTGTCGTGCACTTGCGAGTAGTTTAGATTATTTGTTTAACTTTGATAACGCATCATGATTACGTCGACACAACGGGCCCAACTCACTCTATTTAGAGCATCGTTTTCTTACAAATAACATCATTGGATTTCAAGGTATAGGACCGAAGAACTAGTCAGAAAGTGATGAACATGCAAAACATTCAAAAAAAATGATGAAGATAGAAATTGTTGAAGGAAAAATGAGGTTTCGTAATATACATAACGAAATCCTCACGATGTATTTATTATTGTGCCTACGATTTTCGATGGTGCAATATAAAAATCTTAAAAATCCGTGTTTGTTGATGAGTTTTCCAGAGGTAGAAGACAAGTTTATAGATGCTTGGAAAGTTTTTGATAGAGATATTTTTTTTTTGAAAATTTTATAAAAGATGCAATAGTTCTTCAAAAATTTGAGCGGGAATAGAGAGACAAGTTTATAGATGCTTGGAAAGTTTTTGATAGAGATATTTTAATTTTTGAAAATTTTATAAAAGATGCAATAGTTCTTCAAAAATTTGAGCGGGAATAGAGTTTTTTTTTTGTTATGAATATTTAAATGGTAAGCTAAAAAATCGATTACATTATGAATTCTCAAATTAATAACAAAAGTAAAATTTACTATTTAAATGAAATTCATAGATGGCATAGTCATTATATTTTCTTGATAGTATTTTTGAAATGATTTGAATTTAAGACGGTCATTTTTAAAATTAAAAACAATAAATGTTCTTTGAAATTATAAAAGGAATGTCTACAGTTGTTTGAAAACCTATTTGTGATGCCACAAATGTTTCTCATTTGTTATAGTATGATTTGAGAATTTAAATATAAACTAACAACGTTTAATTCATTTCCAAATAATTAAAATTTTTGTGAAATGGTTAAATAAAGAGAATAACTTTAATAGGTATATTGTAGCACTTGTGCTCGATGATCAAATCCCTAAGTTATTTTTAGTTTAATAATAAATTTTTCTATTTTTGGATTAAAATTCAAAAATTAATTTTTATAATTTATAATTAATATGTAATTTTTGTTACTTTTAAATTTAAAAACGACATAATATTTTAAAAATTATAATTATATATGTATATTATTTCTAACGAATCGATTAAAATAACGACAACCTAAAAAAAGGGACACAATAACATTTTTTCCTTCATTTGTCCAAGATACAAAATAATCAAGTATAATTATTTAATAAATATATCTAGATTACTACATAAACTTGAACTGTATATTCAGGATACGGTTTATTAGAAATTATGTGATACATGCAAAAAAACCACAAATACTAATATTATGGAGAATGAACTAAAACGCATTCAGTCCAAAAATGATACTATGTTCTATCAACGAATATAAGATAAGCACACCATTGAGAATGAATCAAAACGCATTCTTCTTGTTCATCACCACAACATGAAGAAACAANTATTTTGTTATGCTTTAGCCTTTCGATATTAACTATATGTTTGAATTCAGGATATTGTTACAACCATTCTAACTCATGTATGTCCAATACATCATTCAATTCTTTTTTCGTCTTAGCGGACAAACACTTTATTCCAATTTTTCAAACTTCTAACAACTTTTTAAAAAAGAAGTAGATCCGGTTAGGCTCTACAGTTGGTTTTGGAGTTTGTCAAAAAAAAAAAGTTTATGCCATGCAAGCTAACTTGTTGGACCATTTCACTAAGTAGAATGAGTTGTGGTCCATTGTGATTACATCAGCACAATGGGCACAACTCACTCTATTTATAACATCGTTTTCTTACAAATAATGTCATTGGGTTTCAAGGTATTGGACAGCAAAACTAGTTAAAAAGTGGTGAACATGCAAAAAAATCAAGTAAGATGGTGAAAGATAGAAATTATTTAAGGAAAAATGAGGTTTCATAATGTATGTAACGAAATCCCAACAATGTATCTATTGTGCATACGATTTTCGATGGTGCAATGTAAAAATCTTGCAAGCCTGTGTTTTATGATGAGTTTTTAGAGATACGAAACAAGTTTAAAGAGGTTTTGAGAGTTTTTGAGAGATATATTTTAATTTTTTTTGTTTGAAAATTTTTGAAATAGATGCAATAGTTCTTCAAAGATTTGAGAGATATAGAGTTTTTTTATTAATATTTAAACGGTAAAGTAAAAAAATTCGGTCACATTTGGAATTCTCAAATAAATAAATAAAAATTAAAATTTACTATTTTAATGAAATTAATAGATGGCATAGTCATTATATATTTTTTCATAGTATTTTGTTTAATGATTTAAATGTAAGACGAGACATAATCCATTTTTTAAATTAAAAACAATAAATGTTCTCTAAATTATAAAAGGAATGTCTACAATTGTTTGAAAACCTATTTTGATGCCACAAATGTTTTTCATTTGTTATACTATGATTTAAGAATTTAAACATAAACTAACAATGTTTAATTTATTTCCAAATAATAAATTTTTTTGTGAAATCGGTAAATAAAGAGAAAGAATTTAATAGGTGTACTGTAACACTTGTGCTCGATGATCAAATCCTAAGTTACTTTTAGTTCAATAATGATTTTTTTCTTTTTTTGGATTAAAGTTCAAAAATTAATTGTTATACTTTATTATTAATATGTATTTTTTTGTTATTTTTCAATTTAAAAACGACATAATATTTTAAAAATTGCTTTTATATATGTATATTCTTTCTGACGAATCGATTAAAATATCGTTACAACCGTAAATAATATGACATAATAACATTTTTTCCCTTCATTAGTCCAATGATATAAAATAATCAACTATAATTATTTAATAAATATATCTAGATTATTAGGCAAACTTGAATTGTAATATCCAAGATATGGTTTGTTTGAAATTATCTAATACATGCATAAAACCAAAAATATGGAGAATGAACCAAAATGCATTCAGTCCAAAAATGATATCGTGCTCTATCAACGAATCTAAGATAAGCATACCATTGAGAATTAACCAAAACGCATTTTTCTTGTTCATCACCACAACATGAAGAATCAACATCAACATCTCCGCTATTTTGTTATGCTTTAGCCTTTCCATATTAACTATATGTTTGAATTCATGATGTTGTTACAACCATTCATGTATGTCTATGTCCAATACACCAATTACTTATTTTATCGTCTTAGAGATAAAAAAAACTTTGTTCCAATTTTTAAAATTTCCAACAACTTTTAAATAAGAAGTATATTTGGTTCGGCTCTACAGTTGGTTTTGGAGTTTTTCAAAAAATAAAAGAATTATGTCATGCAAGCTAATTTATTGGACCACTTCACTAAGTAGAATGAGTTGTGACCCATTGTGATTACGTCGGCACAACGAACATAACTCACTCTATTTAGAACATCGTTTTCTTACAAAAAAACGTCATTGGATTTCAAGGTATTGGACCGAAGAATTAGTTAGAAAGTGGTGAACATGCAAAAACATTCAAAAAAGATTGTGAAGATAGAAAGTGTTGAAGGAAAAATGAGGTTCCATAATGTACATAACAAAATCCTAACAATGTATTTATTGTGTTTGCGATTTTCGATGGTGTAATGTAAAAATCTTGCAAGCCTGTGTTTGATGATGAGTTTTTCAGAGGTATGAGACAAGTTTAAAGACGTTTGGAAAGTTTTTGGTAGAGATATTTAAATTTTTTTTTAATTTGTAAAAAAGATGAAATAGTTCTTCAAAGATTTGAGATATATAGAGTTTTATTTTTTAAATTAATAACCATAAACGTTCTCTGAAATTATAAAAGGAGTATCTACAATTGTTTCAAACCTATTGTGATGTCACGAATGTTTCTCATTTGTTATAGTATGATTTGAGAATTTAAACATAAACTAACAACATTTAATTTATTTAAAAATAATTAAAATTTTTGTGACATCGATAAATGAAGAGATATACTTTAATAGATGTTTTGTAACACGTATGCTCCATGATCAAATCCCTAAATTATTTTTAGTTTAATAATGATTTTTTATTTATTTTTGGATTACAGTTCAAAATTAATTGTTATAATTTATAATTAATGTGTAATGTTTTTGTTATTTTTAAATTTATTAGCGACATAATATTTTAAAATTACAATTATATATATATTAGTTCTAACGAATCAATCAAAATAACATTATAACCTTAAAAAAGGACAGTTAATATTTTTTCATGTTTATCTTATCTGTTCAATGATACAAAATAATCAACAATAATTATTTAATAAATATATTTATTATTAGAAATTATTTGATACATGCATAAAACCACAAAAATACTAAAGATATGGCTTTTGATCATCTGCAAAATCAGTAGTTAATTTTTCAAACTTTACAGAAACTATATTCATACAGAGATTGAAGTGTTACATATATTATAAAAGTCAAACCCAGCCTACGATTTTAAGAGTTACACGAGACAATCCATTATAATTTTTTTATTCGAACAAGAATTTGATAAAAATTGGGAAATTTTATCATTTATCCACCGTTAACTAATCATTAAGACCGATAAAAACTCAAGATTATATATATATATATATATAAATGTATATGTGTAAACTATGACTTAATTAGTCGATTTTACATTGTACATAACGAGTCGATCCCTTTCACTTGCATTATTATGTATGCGAGGAGAAATAACGGCAATTGATTACAAGTTTTTCATATATAACAATTGAAGTGAAATTTATATCACAACATAAATATGACTTTTAAAAGTTTAAATCAAATTTTACTAAAAAATTTAGGAAAAACAGCCTATTACCCCCTTGATTTTCATGCTTTAGTCCTATTCCCCCCTCGATTTTGATCCTCATCCTATTCCCCATCCAATTTTGACCCAATTTTGATTTTAATTTTGATTTTAATTTTAATTTTGGTTTTAGTTTTGATTTTAGTTTTAATTTTAATAATAAATTATTATCTCAATTTTGACTTGATTTAATCCTAATTAATCCAAATTAAGTATAAATTGAAAAATCCGATTTAATCCGAATTAAGTTAAATTGAGTCCAAAATTGAGTCAAAACTATGTCAAAATTGATTTTAATTTTGACCAAATTTTAATTTTAGTTTTGATTCAAATATAACTCAATTTTGACTTGATTTAATCCTAATTAATTCGAATTAATTATAAATTGAAAATCCGATTTAATCCGAATTAAGTTAAATTGAGTCAAAACCATGTCAAAATTGATTTTAATTTTGACCAAATTTTAATTTTAGTTTTGATTCAAATATAATTCAATTTTGACTTGATTTAATCCTAATTAATTCGAATTAAGTATAAATTAATATTATTTACTGATAGATCAAAATAAATGATATAATTTAAAATTAAATAATTAGTCGATTATAATTATTGATTCAAATATATAATTATTGATTCGATTTTAGGATGTCTTGGGATAATATTAAATAAAAAAACTTATGCTTTGATGGTTAACGGTAGGATTTATATGTTACGAATAACTTGATTTATTAAAATTAAAATTAAAATTAAAATCAAAATTAAAACCAAAATTAAAATTATAATCAAAATTAAAATTAAAATCAAAATTGGGTCAAAATTAAAATCGAAATTGGATCAAAATTGGATCAAAATTGAACTCAAAATTTGGTCAAAATTGGGTCAAAATCGGAGGGGGTTTTAGGCAGATTTTTGATAATTGAGGGGGGAATAGGATGAGGTCAAAATCGAGGGGGAATAGGACTAAAACATGATAATCGAGGGGGAAATAGGCTGAAACTGAAAATCGAGGGGGAATAGGACGATGGTCAAAATCGAAGAGGGAATAGGACTAAAACATGTAAATCAAGGGGGTAATAGACTGTTTTTCCAAAAAATTATTAGTATAATGTTTATGTAGATTTTACAAGTACATCTTATACTATATAAATCTTATCTTATATACTATATAAAAGACAATGAATGGTGAATAGTGTTTAGGCTTATGTGGTTATTGTTGGTACTGTTAGATTGTCTAAATTGATGACGTGGGTTAATTTATACCCTAGGATAGCTTTTTTTGACATGCCATATTTTGTAATTTTATTTTAATTCTAATAAAAAAGTCATAGTGAATAGAAATCGTTTGCAATTTTTTTTATTTTATTTTAATTCAAATTTAATTTTTATTTTGTTACAAAAATAAAAAAACGTTTGCAATTTTTTTTATAAAATTGGTTACGTTTGCAATTTTTTTATAAAATTGGTCAAACTTTATAAATAATAACGATATTATTAAAATTAATTATTTAAATTATTTCAAACAAATGATATATATATATATATTCAAATTATTTAAAATTCAATGTTGAAAAAATTAATTTAATTTACTTTAAGTTTTTAATATCTTATAAAAGAGGAGTTCAAATGAATAATTCTTTTGCATACTTAGCATATATTAATCGTCAAATTTAATTTTATAAATCTTCAAATTGAATTTTTATTTTGTTTCAACATTTGTTAACTTTTAGATTGCTATTATTTTTTTCTCGATCTTTTTCATCCAATCAGAATTGTTGATTCATTTTTCAAGTCATAACGATATCTTCCTTACTGTTATGTCTATCGATTTTTTTGCTCATAATATCTTCCATTGATTTCCACCACAATGGTCATTTTTATCCAAATAGATATATATAGAGTATTTATGTGGTCGTTATCCACATCGTTAGTTTGAACTTATATGATATAATAAATAATGTTTCAATCGGATATATATTCACATGTGCTTTTACTTTTAGAGTCGAATTTATGAAGAGATTTAATTTTCATTGTTGTATAAAGAATGATGTAAAATCTGTTTTATAATGTATTTTTTTAATTGTTATCATACCTAATATTTTTTTTCTTCAAATATAAATATAAACGCGCGTAGCGCGGAAATAATCTAGTATATTACTATGATGCATTATGTAGGAATTGAGTTAGTAAAATTTGGAATTCATTTAACTAATTCTTTAAAGAAAACATCATATATACACACACAACAACAATTTCATATTAATAGAACCAACTTAATCAAATTAATTTCATGTACTGTTGTATATACCACATTTTTTATTATGTAAATTTATCTAAATTCGTTTCCTAAATAAAGTTAATAAAACTCCATTACTGATGTATAAGATTTTTAGAATGTAATTTTATTTAATTATTTTTTACAAAAAATATTTAATAATAATAAAAATAACGTATCTAAACCTTTGCAATGCACTTAAAAGTAATAGTTTATTAAGATTATTAAGATTAATATAGAACAATTAATGAATCTTATATATAAAAGTTGGAGAAACTCTGCTTTCTGGTGGCTCTGCATCATCCAAAGTTTTTCTTATTTTTCTTTTACTTTATTTCTAGGTTAATTGTAGATTTTTTATTGAAAGTCTTATCAATTCCTTCAATTTTCGGTTACCAAGATGATAAAAAAATTTAGACTTTTTTCTTCCTTACATGAATTAAAAAAAATTAAAATATGATGAAAGGTGAATGATCTTTTTGAATCATCAATATTTATTTCTTCCATCATTATATCCACTATCTTAAAACTTTGAAACGATAAGATTTTCTCATCAATGCCCATGATTTTGTTTGTGGTTGATCTTTTTGAATTTTTTGAATCAACAACATTAGGTTGTTGGTTACTTGATTCGTCGATAAGAGATTTTCTATCTGAAGTTTTGTATTGAAACCTCATACTCATGCAAATATCATCCGTCTGAAGTCCGATCTCCTCCTCGACGCCGATCAAACTGCCTTCCTAGCTGAGTTCTGCGAATCTGCCCGACAGGAGAAGCCTAGAGGCGAAGCATGGGACTCGATCTCAGAAAGAGCCTATATAGGTTAGTTGTAATCTCTTTCCTTTTGTTTATTACAACCCACAAGGTGCTCGCTTCGCTCATCACTTCGCTCATCGCTTCTCTTCCAGTGGTTGTAGAGTTCTTGAAACCTCTTAAAAATAAAATTTTATGATGGACGTTCTATGTTATAATTCTTCAATTAAAGACTGAGTTAATCAGTGGCATATAAGAAGAGTTGAGTAAATATTCATGTTTGTCCATGATTCTTGTACATATTTTCATGTTTGCAAAAGTTCTTATACAAGGACCTGAACAAACTGCGCATATATGTGTGGACTGATATGTGCAACTACTGACATGAAATTAAGAAATTTTTGGGATTCTATTTCTCAGAACCGCTATGTAAGGTAACGACTTAAAACATACATGTCGGTTGTTGACTAATTAGGAGTTTTTAAATATGAATGTTTGGATTCACCTGTTATATATATTCAGGTTTATGACTTCATTGTCAAATCCTCTTAATGGAGCAACCAATAATACATGATTTGACGATGAATGTTGGGCTATCATCATAAATCATTCTTGCGTGTTATTCACGATGGACAAATTGATATTCGAATTCTTGAAATTTGCTATTTTTTGTTGTTTTACAGTCTTTTCAAGTTCATTGTTTCCATTAAATGTCTTTGAGCTTGATTTCCTTCTGCACGTTCAAATGGTTACATTTAAAGAGACTGAACTTGATTTCCATTGTAACCTCCTCATAGCAATTAGTTGCAACATCGCTATATCCATTTCAATTCCTTATGAGACTTCATATTGAGATTTGTATGCATTGTCTTAGTTATTAGCCTAATTACCAGGCCTACAGTTTCAGGGTTGTTCTAACGGAGCTTATAACTATTAAAAGGTCGATCTCACTAGCGGGATGAAATGAGAGCTTAGTAGCTTATTTCATTGAGGACGTGGAAGAGAAAATACTTTTTGATACGGTAGATGAAATTGACGATGATTCAAACCTTGAAAAAGTGATAGCAATTGCAAAGCTCGCAAATAGGTGTCTAAAACCTTAAAAGGAAATAATCGATCAAAATTGACAGAAGTTTCATACGAAGCGATAAGGATCATCAACTGAAGATTCACACATCCATATTCCAATATATTCAAGTAGACAAAGAAGAATATGAATCATTGCAACAGATCAATGGCCGAGCTACATGTAGTTCAATTTCATGGTTAAAATGTTTCCAAAGCTTTGTAGCAACAAGCCGCCAACTGATCACATCCTATACAATTTATATAGATTAAACACCAGATGTACATTGAATGGATTCCTCCCTTTTGTCTATATATCAGATGTATATAAGCATTATTACATATGATTTTACCGTTTAATATACACAATTGTGTTGACAGAGAATAAAAAAGATTGACAAGTTTAATAACTTCAATCATTTATTATAAAAAATTATATTTTCTTGTACATGTTCAAGTTGACACATTACCTTCTCTTTGTCAGTGAGTCCAATTCCTCTCCCTACATCTTTAGAGATTGTGGCCTTCTTACGGACGAAGATACGATCACATCAAGAACCATGGCTCTTGCATTGATGATGACCTAAAACAACACATCAATTGGAGATTCATATATGCATTTGTGCAAAACACAAAAGCTCATGCGAGAAAGCATGGGTCTTCACAAGATATCCAAAAGTATTGGTGGTATATTCTACCCCAATAGCTAAATTTCAAGAGCAACCCAATAATGTGGTAAGAAACATCAACCAAATGAAAACGAGTGACAAAAGTTTCAATATCATAATAGTCAAAAGGATAAATTTTCTTTGATATATAAAAATTCCAATTGCTAATCGAAACAATACATCAAAAGCCAACAATGAGTTAGTTACCCTAATTAACAATCAATTTATTTGGGAACCTCTTACTCATTGGGTGCTCATTAATCACTTATTACATTTCAATACATCACATTAAACAATTGGAATGTTAAACTTTTTATTGCTTTAAAAGATAATTATTTAACAGAGTTATTTTTTAAAATTTAAATTGATTTTTAAATAATAATAATTTTTATAATTACAATTCTATCTTTTAATAATATGAATCGTTCTCGAGATATTATATGGAAAATTATTAAAGAAAAATATATAAAAAATGTTGATAAAAACGAGCAAATAATAAGAGAATAAGATATTTTTTGTTAGATTTTTTTGTTGTGTCAAATAAAAATAATTATAAATTAACGAATAATCATATGTGCATTTTTTTATAAAAACTACGACCGGTAAAAATATTAATAATGTAATTTGTAATATTTCAAAAGTAAAATTTCTGATCCATTCATATCATTAATTATAAATATCGTCTTAACAATATTACATTAATATATCATTTTTATATTTTATTTAATATTCAAAATAGCTAATAAAATTGTATAAATTTTAGATTTTACTAAATTATTAATAATAGTATAAATATCAAAATTACACATGTTATTATTGGATAAAAAATTGATATGCGTTTATTATTGGATCAATAAGTTTTACCAAAAAATTATTGTAGAAATTTGTTTGTCATTGATATAAACCTCAAATTAATTGGCACTGATATAAACTATAACTCATAAATATAATAATATACCATATAAATGTAATCTTGTTTACGTTTTAATTATTAAAGTATTTTCAATTTTATATCTTTATCTTCTATAAAACTTTATCAATTAATCATATATAATTTAAATCTTGAAAAGTTTTAAAATTGAATTTAAAAACCATTCAATAAATTATATTAACTTAAATGATTTATTAGTTTAAAATTAAATAAATGGAATTAAAATATATTTTTTTAAAAATACGTGTATATCGCGGGTTGATCCTAGTAATAATAAAAGATACATATAAGCATACGGAAGGAACCACAAAGATTTTATACTAGCTTATATAAAAATATTGATAATTTATAGGAAACAAAATTACTAGAAGAAATTAAATGAATTGTTCAAAGTCATATTCAAAGCACAAAAAGGAGTTGGAGATGACTAGAAATAGTCTCCGTGTATTAGTAAATGAATTTATTGTTTTATCAAACTTACACTTACACAACCATTCTTTCTATTATACCAATTTGGCGGTCTCTTTTTATCTATTATAAAATATGATAGATCACCTTTTCATAGAAAAAAATTGGCGGATATATCCATAACAAACTGCAATGACCCGATTGATAAAATTATAATTTGTAAATAAAACATTTCAGACATAATTTTTTGATAATCTGCTTATTTAATTTAAATTTAGAATTTTAGACTAACTTCTCAATTAATAGAATTTTAAACATTGTCCGCCAGGTTATGAAAATTGTCAATTGGTGGGAAAACATTTGGTCTTTTTGTAGTTTTTTTCGGATTTTTTTTGTGTAGCGATTTGAAAAGCTCTCAAGCAAAGATAGATAATAAATCATTTCGAAGTTATTTCAAATAATGTAGTTTTAGTTCTAATATATGATTATGTAAAGTTCTCGCATTATCCCCAAATATACCTTCGTAGTTGGGTCAGTCCTCTTTCTTGAAATCGTGGTGTACTCTTTGGTGTGAGAAAATAATTGTTTTATTTTTTTACATAAGTTATCAATGATAGATTTCAATTTAGACACTGATTATTCATTAGATTATGGATTACATTCTATCATTCATTAGATCGGAAAAACCATTTTAACCGTACATGATTTGTTTGGTAATGTTCTTAATTAAGTCTTATGTAGTTTTATTAGTTGAATTTTTTTTATCAATCTACTAAAAGTGTAAGTTTAGATATTGTAAGTCGATACATGATTTGTTTGGTAATGTTCTTAATTAAGTCTTATGTAGTTTTATTAGTTGAATTTTTTTATCAATCTACTAAAAGTGTAAGTTTAGATATTGTAAGTCGATTTTTTTTATAAAATCATAGATAATATACATCAAATCTTATAAAAAGAAATTAAAATTGATCAAACTTGATCCATCTTGTATTCGCATTGTTAATGCAATATTTTTTTTATACAAATTAGCATTTTAAAAATGATTTTACGAAGACATAATTATTTTGTGGGTTAATATTTGTTTTTCATTCTTTTTAACTTTAAATCTATGTGGTTTTATTTTCCGGAAATGTTTCGTTTTTATTTATGAAATAATACATACTTTTTATGTATTTATTTCTTTTTTCACTTTGAAAAGTTTGAAAGTGTTCAAGTTAGCTTGGCACTCTTATTTTTTTTTATCTTCTAAAACTCAGTGGTTATTTTCAGACAAATTATAATTTATCGGATAAAAACCCCAGCTTTTTTCATTGCAACAAATTTCTCTTTTTTTTCCTCCGTAGTTTTTTTTTGTTTTTCTCACTTTGCCTCTTCTTCTTCTTCTTCTGCTGATTTCTGTTCCTCAAGTCTTTCGATCCTTCCGTCAAACCTCTTACCGGACCAATGACTATGATGACTCCTCCGCCGCTCGATGTAATTCTCGATTCATCCTTGTGTTTGTGTTTTGTCTTCTTCGATGTTTCTTTTGTGACATCTATTTTGTGTTCACTTGAATCTGCTTCTGATTTTTTGCTTGCTTTCGTTTAGCTTATCCACTAGGATTGACTTTCTTTGGATTCGTTTGTTGTCATTTCTTCTTTAAATCGTCGGACTCTACTGCGATTGTTTTTGTACGGGTTCGTGATTGTGGTTCCTGCTGCGGAGTTTGATCTCTAGAGCGCGATATTAGGGTTTTTCATCTCTTGTTCAGAGGTATGATTTCTGCGGGTTTCTGTTTGGATTTCGCAGCAAGAGGATGAGGAGATGCTCGTGCCGCATTCGGATGTGGTCGAAGGTCCTCAGCCCATGGAAGGTAAAACTTTTCGTTTGATTGATTTGATCTGCTTCCTAAATTTTCTTCTCTTCATCTGCTTTCGATTGGATGGATTCGGTGAGATAGAGCTTGTGGGTATCGGATTGTAATAGTGTAGGATTGATGATTCACTGTGCTCTAGGGTTTTTTCTTTTGTTGTGAATTTTTTTATTTTGATCCGTTTTATTAACTGTTGATGCTTTTTTAGTTGCCCAACCTGCTGAGCCTGCGAGTACCGTGGAGAACCATTCTGTTGAAGATCCTCCTACTCTTAAATTTACTTGGACTATCGCTAATTTTTCGAGGCTGAACACTAGGAAGCATTACTCTGACATATTTATCGTTGGAGGTTACAAATGGTAATTGGTTTTAGTCAGTTGTGATGTACTTTTTCGGGAAGATAGTTTGCCTAATTTGCGTTTTGATGGGCTGGTGCCATTTGTGTTTCTTGCAGGCGAATACTAACTTTTCCTAAAGGAAACAATGTCGACCATTTGTCCATGTACTTGGATGTTGCTGATTCTGCGACTTTGCCTTATGGGTGGAGCAGATATGCACAATTCAGTCTGGCTGTAGTCAATCAAATCCATAGCAAATATTCCATTAGAAAGGGTACTTGTAATTGTTTGATTCCGTTTAGATAGGCTCGAAATGAAGGCATGTTTCGAAATTTAAGTTTCAACTGTTCGGCTTGAAGAGAGGACACAGTGGAAGATATTCGAAGATTCTAGGGCTATTTCTTTTCGAGACTTGTCTGTTCTCTACTGGAACAGCCAAATGTAAATGATTAAACTTAGAACAGATTTTCATACTCTCTTTTTGAAATTCCTATATTTCCAATAACAAGTTACCTGGTTTCTGGTCACTTTGGGTGTCAAATGATTAGACAAGTAGCGTTTGACAATATAAATGAATCTTATTTGTTATTGACTTTCCACTTTTGTTTGTGCTGCCGTAGAGACGCAACATCAGTTTAATGCAAGAGAAAGCGATTGGGGGTTTACGTCATTCATGCCTCTCAGTGAACTCTATGATCCTAGTAGAGGATATCTAGTGAATGATACCGTTGTGGTTGAAGCTGAAGTTGCTGTGCGGAAGGTTCTTGATTATTGGTCATATGACTCAAAAAAGGAGACCGGTTTTGTTGGACTGAAGAATCAAGGTGCAACTTGTTACATGAATTCTCTCCTTCAGACGTTGTACCATATACCTTACTTCAGAAAGGTCGAAATGCATTTCCTGCCATCCAGATTGCTGAATTTTGTACTGTGCCTCACTGATATCTGAATAACGCATCTGAATTCTGAGATATGTTTGTAGGCTGTCTACCACATGCCGACGACTGAGAATGATGTGCCAACAGCAAGTATCCCGTTGGCCCTCCAAAGCTTGTTTTATAAACTTCAATATAATGACACTAGCGTTGCCACAAAGGAGCTGACAAAGTCGTTTGGTTGGGATACATATGATTCTTTTATGCAACATGATGTCCAAGAACTCAACCGAGTTCTCTGTGAAAAGCTTGAGGACAAAATGAAGGTAATTTGTGTTTTGTTGCCCTGCCTTTTTCTGTTTCTTTGTTGGTGTTATGTTGTTCTGATCTTTTTCCTATTTCTTTTGTAGGGAACAGTGGTGGAGGGAACAATACAGCAGCTATTTGAGGGTCATCATATGAATTACATTGAGTGCATAAATGTAGATTACAAATCCACGCGAAAAGAATCCTTTTATGGTAAGTTATTATAGATATTGCACAATCTCTATTATCTTATTTTGGGAAGCTGGTGTTAAAATATGTACTTCCACTACAGATCTCCAGCTTGATGTTAAAGGCTGTAAGGATGTTTATGCTTCTTTTGACAAGTATGTCGAAGTTGAACGCCTTGAAGGAGACAACAAATACCATGCAGAAGGACATGGTTTGCAGGTTGGCTGCTCTATATCTTCCTTATTAACCTTTTTTTTGCAGGCGTTAAGTATTTACAATGTTTCTGTTTTAGTTTCCATTTCCTGCAATATCACTTGGTCTTCTATGTTTTTTTCTTCATATTATTGGGCGTGGAAAGTTCTCATTAACGTGTGGAACTGTTTTCTATTTTAAGAAGTTTTTCTAATTAATGTTTTTTTTTCAAAGCTAATGCAATTGTAGCTGGCTGGCTGACTGTAATTATTAAGGTGGGAATGCACTTAACTTATCTAATCTTATCACAGAGGAACTTAATGTTTGTTGTTTCAGGATGCAAAGAAAGGTGTTCTATTCATAGACTTTCCACCAGTTCTTCAACTTCAGCTGAAGAGATTTGAATACGATTTTATGCGGGACACAATGGTGAAGGTTAATATTTAAAGTTTCTTGAGTGGGTGTATGGTGGTGACTGTATATGTTATATTTTCAGTTTTGTAATGGCGACCTGATTCGAAGAATGATTTTTCCGTTTCAATATTTGGCTTCAATGAAAGTAGCTTGTGAGTTCTGACACGACTTTTATTTATAGATAAATGATCGGTATGAGTTTCCTCTTCAACTGGATCTTGACAGAGAGAATAGAAAGTATTTATCCCCTGAAGCAGACAGGAGCGTCCGCAATCTTTACACACTTCATAGGTATTATTTGCCCTTGTACTTATTCTCCTCTGAATTTACTGTTAGATATAGTAGCGTACAGAGGAGTTTGCACCAAGAGAAACTTCTCTAGACAGAGCAACTGCTGAATATATATCTCTATGAGTTGTAGGCTCCTTCATCAAAATTTAGTTTCATGCTGCTTTGATTGTTTACTAGGTTCCTCATCTTAGGTAACCTGCTTTCTATTGTTTAGGTCTCTACTTACACGAATAGTTAAGTAGCATATTTCTGCCACTATATCATTGCTGGTTTATCATCTCGCTGGTGTACGTGTGAAAGACGCAGAAATAGTAAATAGTTTTCATTTTGTTGTTTCTCATTTGCCCGATTGACCTTCACAATTTTCTGCAGTGTCTTAGTTCATAGTGGAGGCGTGCATGGTGGTCACTATTATGCCTTTATAAGGCCAACACTCTCTGATCAGTGGTATGCATCTCTCTGTTCTTAGAAACCTTTGATGTCTCTCCTATACCTGATATTATATTCAGTCTTGCTTCTAGTTATTCCATCTTCCTTTTTACTAGATTTACGGCTTCTATCCTTTATTTAAAAGATACGTGTTCTAAGAAAATGTAACTGGTTAATGGTCGAGGACCCATTATTTTTAATATATAATCATCAATTTTAGAGTTTTGGGCCAGGCTTATTGTGTAATGTATTAAGATTCTGGCATATCGATATTGTGCAATATTAGCAGCATTATTCGCAGTGATCTTCTCTTTAGTTGAATCCAATAATGTCGGGTTTCATGCATGTTGTGCCAGCTGTGATCGTGTCACTCCAGGATGCCATAAGATGCACTGTAGGTTAATTTGTATGTTGTTGATTTCTTTCCATTTTGGCCAGATCATCCATTGAAGTGTTAGGTTTTGATGTTCAATTTCTAGATTCTTTTGTGGCCCCCCATGCTAGTTTCAGATGGTTACAATGGGTGTATTCTATCTCTGCTTTTCTTTTAGACCACCTAAAACTCGAAACTGTGCAGGTATAAGTTTGATGATGAGCGAGTAACTAAGGAAGATATTAAAAGGGCATTGGAGGAGCAATATGGTGGTGAGGAAGAGGTAGGATTTTCTCACTAGTTTTTGTTCTTTTTACTTGCTGTGTTCAATTCTTCAGTCGGCTGACATGCTTTCTTCTGTGATGTCTCTTCAGTTGCCTCAAACTAATCCTGGTTTCAATAACCCTCCTTTCAAATTCACTAAGTATTCAAATGCATACATGCTTGTATATATTCGTGAGAGCGATAAGGATAAAATAATTTGCAATGTTGATGAAAAAGACATTGCAGAACATCTAAGGGTAAGAATGTTCTTTCTGACATTTGTTTGCTTTAATTATGCATGTTGTTTCACTTGGTTCCATTTAATATGTTATATGACAGGTGAGGCTGAAGAAAGAACAACAGGAAAAGGAAGATAAGAGAAGATACAAAGCGCAAGCGCACCTTTTCACGATAATTAAGGTTTTCTTATATAATGAAATTATTATATAATCTAGAGGACTAATATAACTTTGAGAAAGTCTGTGATCTTCTCAATCTCTCAAGTCCATTGCTTACACATTTTATGACTATAAAGGTTGCAAGAGATGAAGACCTTGCTGAGCAAATTGGGAAGGATATTTATTTTGATCTTGTTGATCATGACAAAGTACGCAGTTTCCGAATCCAGAAACAGACACCCTTTCAACAATTTAAGGTACTTGCTGGAATATTTTCTTTCTTTAAACTTCTCTTACCTTGGTTTCCATTTGTTGAAGAAAATATCGTCTCTTTTTTTGGAAGATGTGTTTTACAAAGAAGCTGCTTTTTGGTAGTTTAAATCTACTCTGAAGCCAAGTTGACCAAGGATCCTCACTTGGGATCTCTGATTTCTTTTGGAAACTTGTTAAGTATTTCAAAATTTTTGTGAGAAGATGAGTTTTTCGGCATGATGCCTTTCATAATCATGGTTTGTTGTCCGTGTGGGATACTTTAGGTGACTTTGCGCATGTAATCCTCTTTTTGTAATTATTGATACTTGAGCAGCAATTATAACGAAATTGTGCAGAAGTATTTGGTATAAGTTGGGTGGTGTTGTTATTGCTAATGTTATCATATCTCTTTATCCATATTAATAATGGCATTTTGTGTTTTATTGAAAAATAAATTAACCGTGATAAGATGCCTTGGCTCACTGTTAAGGTGCATCTAGAAAGACTCTTTAATTGTACTTGCAAAATAAAAGATAATTATTTGCATTTTCCCCAAATTTCTGTATCTTGCCTCAGATACATTTATTTTGATACAGTGCTTGCTTGACGTCTGATACCGACTTTTCCTGCTTGATGTTTCTTCTTATAATTATATTGTTGCAAAGTGTAATAGTCCATTGCACTTCTGGTTTTGTTGTTTAGAGAATAGCAATTTCTTGATTCCAATTTTCTGCTGGGCTGTAGGAAGAGGTTGCCAAAGAATTCGGTATCCCCGTTCAATTTCAGCGCTTCTGGATCTGGGCAAAGCGGCAAAACCATACATACCGTCCCAATCGACCCTTAACACCTCAGGAGGAGTTACAGCCGGTAATTTATTTTGGCTATTTGTTCATTTTATTACTTATGGGATTAAAGCTCTCATGCCTATGTTTTTCTGCTTGTTATCTAGTGGACTTTATCACGTCATGTTCGAAGGCTAACTGCTATTGTTTATTTTTTTACTTAATATAGGAGAGGAGCATCTCTGCCGATAATTCTTTATGCATAAACCATATTTGTTTTGTTAGCAGATGTGTTAATTTGGAACACTGTTGAATATATGTTTACAGGTTGGACAAATAAGAGAGGCTTCAAACAAGGCAAACAATGCAGAGTTAAAGCTGTTTTTGGAAGTAGAGCGTGGGCTGGTGAGGGTACTTTGTTTCAAAGTTTAATTTGAGATCCTCTTTAACTGAATGAGAATCTGAATAGGCTCATCAATAGGGAACAAAAGCTAAAAGTTTATAACTTTTGAATAATTCAGGATTTGCGTCCTGTTCCTCCTCCAGACAAATCGAAAGATGATATTCTTCTTTTCTTTAAGCTTTATGATCCTGAAAAGGTTGAAATAAGGTAATATTTATTTCCAACTTCTATTTTTCTCTTCCTCCTATTGGATTGCCCACTACGACTTAAAAGATCAATTATCTTCGAAAGAAAGCGTCTTTGTTTCTTTTTAAGCAGAAAAGTTCTCAATGCATTTTCCCTTTTCTTATCCATTACCCTTTTACATTTTTTATTTTGTGTACTTGACCTCGTTTCCTTTCCTGAACATTTCAAAATTCTTTTTGTGCTGGTAGATTTGTTGGCCGACTCATGGTGAAAAGTTCCTGCAAGCCGATGGATGTCTTTGGAAAATTGAATGAGATGGCCGGCTTTGCTCCAGATCAAGAAATAGAACTTTTTGAGGTTTGCGGCTTCTGCCTCAGTTCTTAGCTTTTGCTATCCTGGTCACTGTTGTCCAATATCTAATTTAATGCTTTTTGGGTTGATTTCAGGAAATAAAATTTGAGCCTTGTGTTATGTGTGAGCACCTGGATAAGAAGACTTCATTCAGATTGTGCCAAGTAATGGTTTGATTGCGTTATTTTCTGAAATGCTTTATAGTTCGCTGTTAGTGTCATGACATGGTTTTATTGCCTGCAGATTGAAGATGGAGATATCATTTGCTATCAGAAAGCTCTGACTGACAAAGATAGTGAATGCCAATACCCTGATGTGCCTTCATATTTGGAGTATGTCCAAAATCGACAGGTATATCCCCTTAGTATTGTCACTAATAGGTAACCTTGCTAGATTATCTTGTTAGAACTACGTTAAGAGTAGAGTTATGATAGTTAGAGTTCTTTCAAATCTTGCTTGATTATCTTGTTAGAATTGTGTTAAAAGTAGAATTTGATAGTTAGATTTCTGTTAAGCTGCAATTACATATGTACAGATTAAAGCCAGACTAGTTGAATTACTGCATATGCAGTCTCTAAACTTCCATGAACAATCCTTTTTCTTTCCATGAATTGGGGCAACATAACATCAAGCTATTTTATATTTTTTGCAATCTAGTATCCGTTTTTCATCTGATTTTATTTTATCTTCATCGACTCTCGCCTTGTGTTAATTACAGTCATACAAGACCCCTTCTTCTGATATATTCTTTGTTCTCGCTTCCCTTCCATTTTGAAATGTTATAAATCCACATATTTCTCTTTTCTTTCTTCTGTGGCACCATTATCGTTCGTATTGCTGGGTGGGGCTACTTTAATTTGATCTATCAGTGTAGCTATAATATATGACATCTGGTGTCTGCCTACTTGCTTCTACCTTCTGCCTAATGTCTTTGTGGAGAAAGCTAGTACCTGTGTACCCTTAAGCTCTTTGTCAGAACTGGAAACATAGATTTGCTTATTAGGATTATGTGATATTGCAAATTAATATTTCCTGGTTAAATAGGAGATCCATGCATATTGGATTTGAATTGTATTTCTATGTTGTAGTTAATGATTATGTTACATTTGCAAATTTTTGGAAGCTCTTCTGTAGTATAACAGTAAAAATATGCATTGAATTAGACGAAGCCTTTGTAAATGCTGAAGATGTGCTGAATATTGTTTCTAACCATGATGACTGGATGATGGCTGCCATGGTTTTGTTTGATGTTATTGACTACTGTAATTATTTTTGTTCTATAGCTGGTTCGGTTTCGTTCTCTGGAAAAGCCGAAAGAAGATGAATTTGTTCTGGAGTTGTAAGTATCTCTTTGACGCTAAATTGCGTACTGAGCAGCTTTTCATTCTTTTCTTCATTTATAACTCTATTGTTTTTAGGTCTAAGCTGCATACCTATGATTGACATGTTAGTCCACTACAATCAGGTGGTAACTGTTGTGCGTTTGAGTTAATTTAATTCATTCTTCGGTGCTATGTTTAGTTTCAGATTTCTTACTAAAGGTTTCTTGTTTGCTGCAGACATCTGACATTTTGTATTATGAAGTTCTTGACATTCCTCTTCCAGATTTGCAAGGTCTTAAGACTCTAAAAGTTGCTTTCCATCATGCAACAAAAGATGAAGTACGTGTAGATGCTACCTCTGTGATGTTTATCTCTCTTTTCGGCATTAATTTTACATTTGAGCTTTTACCTGTCAAATGTGTAGGTGATTATCCACAATATCAGACTACCTAAACAAAGTACTGTTGGAGATGTTATAAATGAGCTTAAAACAAAGGTGACCTCATCTTGCAGTTTTCTTTCTTATGTTTGCTTCTTTAGTCTCTTATATGTGTTTTCTGCCATTGTTATGGAAAATCTTCTTTCTCTGTCCTGTCTATCTGTTACTGGAAGGACGACTGGAGATTGATATTGTGCCGAAATTTCAAGTCATGCAAGATGCATACAGATCACTACTCTATTAGTGACACTTGCATGTTAATTCCAAGAAACCCGTCTTTTTAGATATTGGAAGAGTCGCAGTTACGTTGTATAAACAACCTATTTTTGATGGTTTGCAAGTTTACACAAGGTTTACACTTTTGAAACAGGTTGAGCTTTCTCATCCAAATGCCGAACTCAGGTTGCTTGAGGTGTTTTACCACAAGATCTATAAGGTAAGAAGCTACCGTTATTTGCTTGCTTTTATAGGTTATACATTCTGTTTCTTATCGTTATCTTAAGATTATAGCTCGTATGTCCCATGTTGCGGTGGAAATGTTGGAAACCTTGTATTTAGCTAAGTTTTACTCAAATTGGATGGATACCTTGCAGATATTTCCCATGTCTGAGCGAATTGAAAACATTAATGACCAATACTGGACTTTACGTGCTGAAGAGGTACGTAAAGTCTTTCTCGTACTCACATCATTGTTGTAGCTATTTTTGTAACTCCTGCATCTTAGTGGTCTCTGTTTTCACTACATGCAAATCTTTTTTGGGCTGGTTACTGGATTTATTCCATCTCCTTTCGAGTAGTAGAATGCAAGTTGATCTCATTGATTGTTGGCTTAACCTGCTTTGCAGTTCTTGTATTTCAGATGTTTAGAGACTAACGAGATGTGACCATAATACCACTGCATTGCGACTAGTTACTAAATCAAAATCCATGAGCTAAAAAATCATTTATGTGCATTTTTGTAGTGTTAAGAATGAAATGTGGCTAATTATTTGAATAAGAACTGCCATTGTGGCATGTTATGACTGACTCATTTTTTGGGATGTTCCACAAAATCTCAGATTCCTGATGAAGAGAAGAATATTGGTCCTAATGATCGCTTAATCCATGTGTACCACTTCACTAAAGAGTCAGGACAAAATCAGATGGTAACTAATTATCAAAGCTTAAAAATCTGTTTGAAATCATGTCTCTGGAGTTGCTAATTGCTAATTGATTATCGTGTTCGTTCCGCAGCAAGTACAAAACTTTGGTGAACCCTTCTTCTTGGTAATCCACGAAGGTGAAACTTTAGAAGAAATCAAGACCCGTATCCAAAAGAAGCTGCATGTTCATGATGAGGATTTTGCCAAGGTATGCATGTCTATTGATTATCCGCTTTGATTGTGGCTATTAAATCGGAGGATGATAATTGAAGACTGTCAATCATTATTGATATATTTCTTTCCCAGTGGAAATTTGCATTTATGTCGATGGGACGTCCGGAGTACTTGCAAGACACAGATGTGGTTTATAACCGCTTTCAGGTGTTTGATTCATACATATCCTCTAGATTAGGCCAAAAAGAAAAAAAGGAAAAAGGCTTGTATGAGAATGTGAACTGTTTTGGTTAAAATGGTATGCAGAGAAGAGAAGTATATGGTGCTTGGGAGCAGTATCTCGGGTTGGAGCATTCAGATAATGCTCCGAAGAGGGCTTATGCCGTAAATCAGGTAAGCGAACCATCTTTTATTGAATAACCTGGCTAGAGATCAGTAGGGGTCGGTCGGTTGTGATAACAGTTTATGGGGTTATGTATGTTGTAGAACCGACACACATATGAGAAGCCGGTGAAAATATACAATTAGCAACTGAGGCCATCTTAAAAACGGAAGGAGGGAGAGGAGGAAGGTGTTTGCTGTGACTTTGTGATGGCTTGTAGGGTTTTATAGAAAAAAAAGGGGTTCCGTATTGATACAACGTTCATATCCGGGAAGGGTTTTTTGTCCTTAAATGCGTTCCTCCTCTTGAAGTAGTTGTGTGTGTTGTTTCCTTTTTTGTTGATTGTTAATATGGAAATGTGTGGATTCTTCCGGACACCGCAATTTCGGGTTTGTAGATACCGACGTAATTTAGCGGTTGGAGGAGAGAAAGCGTAAGAATACTTTGACTTCAGCTGTATTTATAGTTTTTGCAAATTTCAATGTTTATTCTTTGAAGTATCCCGTCTTTTCTCTTGCCTACTTTTTTAGAGTTATCAGGGTTTTGTTGTCGTAATTACTAGGTCTGCTCATTTACGGTCTGGGTATAGTTATTTGGGTTGTAAAACTGTTGAGATTATTTATATGATTCGACCGTTTGGAGATTGGTTCCCTGAATTTGAACAGATAAGTTCTATAAAACGATTGAGATTGATGTGGTAAAAAATGGTCAGGATCATTCTTAAAGGATTTGAATTAACAAAGTAAATTAACATTGTACAAAGGATTAAGAGTATTTATAAAAGTAAATAAAGAAATCCTAGTATAAGTAGTGAAAATGACAGAAATATCCTCATAGTAGCTTGACTGGTAGTCTTGGTAGAGGTTTTGGTAGAGGGTTGGTGAGAACATCTGCGAACAGCCAAATGTTTCATCCAGGAATGAAAAACTGGTTTAGCACTCAGATATGTTGCTCTAATGTTGTCGCAGTAGATGATAGGTGGTGTTGATGGCGTGATTCCATGTTCAGATAGTAAGGCAAGAACCCATAGTATTTCTGCAGCAATGGATGCAACAGATCTGTATTCAGTTTCAGTAGATGAGCGGGAGAGGCCGGTTTGCTTCTTAGACGACCAGGAAATGGGATGCGCTCCAAGGAAGAGAAGATATGCACCGGTGGACTTGAGATCATGAGAGTCACCAGCCCAATCAGCATCGGTGAAGGCATGTAGGGATAGTGATTTGGTTGCGGATAAGAAGATGTCGTGATTCTTCGTGCCAGCAAGATAGCGTAGAACCTGATTTGAATTAACAAAGTAAATTAACATTGTACAAAGGATTAAGAGTATTTATAAAAGTAAATACAGAAACTCCAGTATAAGTAGTGAAAATGACAGAAATATCCTTTACACGCCCCCTCAAGATGGAGCATCCGTGGTGAGTCTAATCTTGGAGCATAGTAGCTTGACTGGTAGTCTTGGCAGAGGTTTGGTGAGAACATCTGTGAGCTGATCCGCAACCCAAACATGAGTAACCTTTAGAGTTCGATTCAAAAAGGCTGCAAACAAAAAGATAGTCCACAGCCAATTGTTTCATCCAGGAATGAAAAACTGGTTTAGCACTCAGATATGTTGCTCTAATGTTGTCGCAGTAGATGATAGGTGGTGTTGATGGCGTGATTCCATGTTCAGATAGTAAGGCAAGAACCCATAGTATTTCTGCAGCAATGGATGCAACAGATCTGTATTTAGCTTCAGTAGATGAGCGGGAGAGGCCGATTTGCTTCTTAGATGACCAGGAAATGGGATGCGCTCCAAGGAAGAGAAGATATGCACCGGTGGACTTGAGATCATGAGAGTCACCAGCCCAATCAGCATCGGTGAAGGCATGTAGGGATAGTGATTTGGTTGCGGATAAGAAGATGTCGTGATTCTTCGTGCCAGCAAGATAGCGTAGAACCTGTTTAACCGCCTGCCAATGAACATCCGTGGGAGCATGCATGAATTGAGACAGTTTGTTGACCACAAAGCATACGTCCGGTCTTGTGAGTGATAGGTATTGTAGCCCGCCAACAATGGACCGGTATTCCGTTGGAATGAGGCAGCGGTTGAGAAGATCGGTAATGTATTTCCGTTGAGTCAAGAGGAGACCGTGAGATGTCCGTGTTGCCTCAACCCCGAGAAAGAAGGATAGATTACCCAAGTCCTTGATTGAGAAACGTGCCGCTAGCGCATCAATAAAGTGCTGTACCCGTGATGGGGAATTTCCTGTAACAACAATATCATCAACATAAACCAGCACATATAATTGTAGCTCGGTGGTCTGGAGGATGAAGAGGGAGGTATCCGCCAATGAGTTTGTGAAGCCGCGAGCAAGGAGAAAGGTCCGAAGTTCCAAATACCATGCTCGAGGAGCTTGTTTAAGTCCATATATTGCTCGC
>CM071871.1:32910367-32924317 GCA_036759665.1 Gynandropsis gynandra | reverse complement strand
TTTTTATATGCAATAAACTCATACTCTTCGTTGTCTCATAATACAACTCTTCAATATTGTTATCTTCAGAAAAAATAATCTCTTACTAATTGTAATATAGAATTCATACAACTCTTATAAAGATTATTTTCTATCTTCAAATTTATCTTATGTGCAAATAAAAATCATTTGTGAAAGATATATTATACAACTATCATAAAACGGATGCTTAGCACTTTCTAACATCCCAACAAATCTTTTTGTATCATCATCCGAATCTTCTTCAATATTTTCTTTATTTTTTCACCGAAATCATTTTGCACCATTTTCACATAAGAGTTCATCTTTATATCCTAAGGCATATAAGTTACCTCATTATGTGCATTAAACACGATTACTATTCTATGATACAAAGTTCTTCCCGTGAGATAACCGCATAAAGTAACTCAAAGTGAACCATCTTAAATAAAGATGATTCCACATGGTTTTCTCATTCATTATTTTTTTTATTTTTGGATTTGGCGCACGAATAAACATCTTTCCGATTTCTTTGTAAACTTGTTGATTTTTCATCATCGTCATGAATTGTGTAACGCCTTCCAAGCTCTTTCGATACATCGAGTTTCCTGATCAATTCTTCTAAACATTCATAGTTTCGAAACAAATATATTCGATCTTGATGATGATACCATTATAATATGAAATAAGAAGTTTGTATGAAGTAGAATATATGAATTTTTTGTGTTTGAAATATAGGAATGTGTTTTGTGACTTATATAAGTAATTTTTGGGTCATTTTTGGAAGGATAAGAGATGGAGGAGACAAATTAGGTAAACTCGCGATATCACTATACCGCCAAAATTGTCCGACGAATCGTCCATAAACCGTATGCAATTTTGGACGATTTTAGATTGTAAAGGTCTCATTTAGAAATGTCTAAAATTACGAATGAATGCTATTTCCATCCGTAATTTATGAACGAAAGTTTACAAGCATTAGTAATTTTTGGAAGGAAATGCAATCCGTTTGCAACTTCGGATGAACCGATTCGAAATTTGAAAACCGTCTGAATTACATACAGTTTAACCGTCCGTGAATTTGTAAATAGATTACAAATAGAGAGATCTTTTTGTCAGTAATCTGTGTGGAATCCATCAGTAATTTTACATACAGATTTTAAATTTTTTTAATATTGACGATGATGACGATGATAATAAATAAATAAATAAATAAAACCATATGTTTGTTCTAAAAAGTATATAAACTCTTTATTTATTTTTTTAGAAAAATTATAGAAAAAAAATATTCTGTTGAAATTAATTGATATGTTGAAATTAATTGATAACTGTACTTTTGATTGATAATTTTAATTAAAATTTTCAATCATAAAATATAATTAAAAAATAAAATGAATTTATGTGCATAGTATTAATTCATTTATATATTTATCATTTTACTATTTTGTTACATATTTATCATTTTAATATAAGAGACAAAGATCCATTCTCCAATAAACAACGCAATATAATACTTTTCTAAAGAGAAATATGTTGAATGTAAATAGACTTAAGGGACAAAATAAAAAAAAATTCTGAAAAATACGTTTTAATAAAATCAAACTTTCTATTTTTAATTCTATAAAAAAAATTCTAGATTAAACTTTTTAAGCAAAAAAAAAAACCATGAAGATTTTTCATGGTTTTTTGCTTAAAAAGTATAGTTTAGGGGTTTTTTTATAGAGTTAAAAGTAGAAAATTTAATTTTATTAAAACATATTTTTCAAGGGTTTTTTTAAGTTTGTACTTTTATAAAAAGCTTTACTATTAATTATAATATTATTATGTTTTAAATTTTAATAAAAATCACAATGTGTATGAAAATGCTAAAATGTTTGGATATTATAAATTTTGCATACAAAATTGCATGTATGTTTATATTTCAAATGAAAAATCATAAAAAAAATAAAAATCCCAAAATTGAATTATAGTAAGGTGTGCACCATGATAAATTTTACTAACGTTTTCTAAATTAGCTAAAATTATTTTCAATTATTATTATTTTGTTTATAAGACATATACTTTTATGTATTTTCAGAATAATTAATAGTGAAACTTTAGACAAAGATGTAAAATTCCATTCTTATCAAATAACTTTAAAAGGAATATTTGATTAGTGAAAAAATATAATTGATATATTTTCAATCTATATAAAATTGTTGTATTATCCGAGTAAGGAAAACACATAATATATCTTAAGATTGAAAAATTGTATGTATAAATATGTTAAGATTATAGCAATTTATTTTTTTTATACTCAACCAAAACATTTATATAATAATTATTTAAAATATGATTGGAAATGTATCAAAATTATAAATATCATGTTATAGAATGAATTATAATAATTATTAAGATTATAACATATAAGAAAATGATTTTTGATAAAATTTTAAAATAATATTATTATAATTAACGGTAAAGTTTTTTATGAAAGGACTAACAAAAAAAACCCTAAAAATAATTTTTAATAAAATTAAACCTTCTACTTTTAAGTCTATAAAAAACCCATAAACTATGTTTTTAAGCAAAAAAAATCATGACAAATCTTCATAATTTTTTTGTTTAAGTTTTTTTATAAAATTAAAATTAGAAGGTTTAATTTTATTAAAATCTATTTTTCAGGGTTTTTATTAGTTTATTTCTAGACTTAATTTATAATTTTAGAAGGGAAATAAATTGTATTTATAATTTTAAAGATAATAGATTAAAAATTATATAGTTTGAAAATGTATATATTAAAGTTCGGAGGAATAAATTAAAAATGATATAATTCGGAAGGTGAACATGCTAGATATAATTGGAGATATAATTGGAGGTGACAGGGAATAGACTAGAATAGTATAGTTTAAGGGAATAAAGTGTTTAAAAATTAATTAACATAAAATTTAATAAATGTTTAAGGAAGGGAAGAAATAAGATGACAACCAAACCACTTATTTATTTTCTTAAGATGACTATAAGATATATATATATATATATATATTATGCACGTATATCTGGAATAATACGATGAATGCCAAATCTATGCCTTGTTCAACAGTTCGAGTTTGAATACTACGACAGAGACACAGTGACAAGGACTAGAGGGTCTCTCTGAAAGCTTCCTCTGGGAAATCAATCAGTGTCCGTTTCCCTCCAATTTCCCACATTGTCCCCTTAAGAAATAAAGAAGAAAGCCCTTGATCGCCGGAACTGGTGTTGCCGCCGGCGATGGCGGTCCCGGAGGAGGAATCCTCTGCTAAGTCTCAATCATCCTCGGCTACGTCGGCTGCGGCAGCTCTTTCGTCTTCCGGCGACGTTTGCTACCTCGCGAAATGCGTCCTCTATCCTAACGTTATTCTCCAGGTCGCCTATGGCTACTTCCGCTCCAGGTCCTTCCGTGACATCGTTTTCGGAAAGGTCTGAACTTCTCTTGCTGTCAATCGATCCTTTCTCTTTGATTGTTTCTTTCAGTTTCTGCTATTCGTATTTGGATCCTCACTTCGCATAATTTTCATTTTATCGAATTTGCTCAACTAAGTGCTGAGATTCTGTGAAGGACACATGCGAGTGAAGAATCTGTACTTGTTTCCCTTTCTCTGTTGTTGTGTAATTGGGCTTCGTGAGAAAAAAGAATTGCTTGTGTATTGTTCTAGCCGCAATTCTATCACTCTATCTGGAACATAATCAAATTGCGCAAATTTCATGTTCTCTTTAGAATAACAAGTCTGTTTACGAATTTGGCCTACGATTAAAATATATGTTATATTGTTGTTGTATTTTCGGAAGTTCGTTTTGTATGCCTCACCGAAACCATAACCTTGCCAAGCATGTTCGTGGCTGCATAAAACGGTGAGGTGATGTTTACGTCTTTAAGGGAAAAAGCCTTTGCCTGTGTTGCGCAGCTTCAATAAGTACATCATTTGATGAATTTGTGGTAAATTTCCCTGCTTAGTTGCTAAATATGATGGCATTTCTGTTTTTCTTTTTCTTTTTCAGGAGACCTGCATAGAATTGGTGTCTATTGGTGAAGATGGGATTGTTCAATCTGTTTGTGAACAGAGTGTTTTTGGGACAATTAAGGATTTAACCGTCATACCTTTGAGTAATGGATTCCAAATGAGAAGTACACAGGTCTGTTCATTGATCTTGTTGTTAGAAGCATTTATAGGCTACACCTTTATATTTAAATTAGATGAGGTTTCATTTCTTCATAAAATAATTAGTTGTATAAAGGGTTTTCATATTAAAAAAATGTTTTTTGTTGTAAGCTGTAACCCTCTATTATCCTCTGTAGACATCGGGAAAAGACCTTCTAGCAGTTATTTCTGATTCTGGGAAGCTCTCATTTCTCTCATTTTGCAATGAAATGCACAGGTTTCTTTCCCTTGATATTCCTACTTATGCTGCAAATTTCATGCCATCTTGATCTTGTTCCTATTTTTGCTGTTTGGCGCAGGTTCTCTCCTGTGTCACATGTTCAACTTTCTAGTCCTGGAAACTCTAGGCTTCAACTTGGCCGGATGCTCACGGTTGATTCCTGGTAAGTTGTAACTGTTGTTACTTTCTTCCAGTGATCCATTAGTCTATTAATTATGTGATTCTATCCATGACTTGCTATTAGTTACTATTCAGGGTACTTTCTGTTCTTTATGTTTTCATGCCAATTCACATTTATTTTACTATTGAAATTTGTGGGAAGTTGATTTTATGAAGCACTCATTTTTCTTACCACACCTTGATTTTAGCTGATGCAAGTAATAGGAAATTTCTTGTTAATCTGGTCAGCAACGATAATTTAATACTCCTATTATGGAATTGCAGTGGTCTCTTTCTTGCATTAAGTGCTTACCATGACCACTTTGCACTATTTTCCCTTTCAACCTCATCCGTAGGTGATGTTATCCATAAGGTATTTTCCCTTTGCCTCTAAATTCCAAAGCAACTTGTCATTTCAGTTTAAATAGTCGAACGGCCTTTCTGTTCAGTATTATGATAAGCCCATTATAGATAGAGTAGCATAAACAATACTTAATTTCTGCAATTTTTTCAGAGGATATTTTATCCTTCTGAAAATAACAGGGACAGCTCAGAACAAGCAATATCTGGGACCATTTGGAGCATGTGTTTCATTTCTAAAAGATTTCATGAACCTAGCAAGAAGTATGGCCCTGTTCTCGCCATTGTATTGAATAGGTAACAATTCCTAATAATTTCCCAAATTCTGGTTGCTCATTATTATTTTCAGGATGACTTATCTCAGTTATCACTGATGGTACAGGAAAGGGTCTCTCATGAATGAGCTGGTTTTGTTTAGATGGAATGTCGAAGAACAATCGATATGTTTAATTTCAGAATATGCCGAGCCTGGGGCACTAGCTCATAGCATTGTTGAAGTTCCCCATTCCTATGGATTTGCCTTTCTCTTCCGGGTTGGTGATGCTCTCTTAATGGATCTTAGGGATGCTCAAAACCCTTGCTGTTTGTTTAGGACGTCTTTAGATGTAGTGCCTTCTTCAGTAGAAGAGCATTTTGTAGAAGATTCATGTAGAGTACACGATGGAGATGATGAAGGCCTTTTTAATGTTGCCGCATCAGCATTGTTGGAACTCAGTGATTATGATCCAATGTGCATAGATAGTGACAGCAGCTTCAGAAAGTTGAGTTCCAAACATTTGACTTCATGGACATGGGAGCCAGAAAATTATCATAATCCCCGGATGATTTTTAACTTAGATGATGGGGAGTTCTTTATGTTCGAACTCACTTACTACTCGGATGGAGTGAAAGTTAATCTATCAGATTGCTTGTACAAGGGCTTACCGTGCAGAGAAATTTTGTGGGTTGAAGGTGGATTCCTGGCTGCATTTGTTGAAATGGCAGATGGAGTGGTCTTCAAAGTGGGGACGGAGAAACTACATTGGGTGAGTCCTATACAAAATATTGCTCCAATCTTGGATATGTCGGTTGTGGGTGGCCAGAATGAGAAACGTGACCAAATGTTTGCTTGCTGCGGTGTAGCGCCTGAAGGCTCCTTACGAATTATTCGAAATGGAATCAGTGTAGACAAGCTTCTGAAAACTGATCCTATTTATCAAGGAATAACTGGTACTTGGACTGTTCGAATGAAGCTAACCGATGTTTACCATTCATTTCTTGTTTTGTCATTTGTTGAGGAGTCTAGAGTCCTATCAGTTGGATTGAGTTTTAAAGATGTGACTGATTCTGTTGGTTTCCAGCCTGATGTTTGCACCTTGGCAAGTGGGCTTGCAGCCGATGGTTTGCTAGTTCAAATTCACCAAAATGCTGTAAGGCTTTGCATGCCCACCAAGGATGCTCATTCTGAGGGGATTCCTGATTCTTCACCATTCTGTTCCACTTGGTTCCCGGACAATGTAAGCATCAGTCTGGGGGCAATTGGTGAAAATTTAATAGTTATCTCTACGTCCAATCCTTGGTTTCTGTCTGTTCTTGGGGTTAAATTGTCCTCTAACAATTATTATGAAATCTATGAAATGCGACGATTGGCATTGCAGTATGAGGTTTCCTGCATCTCCATTCCTCAAAAACATATAGGAAAGAAAAGATCCCGTCCGTTTACCACATTGAATTCATCAGATAATAGCTATGCGGCTACAGTTCCTGCTGGTATGGATGAAGGCTATATATTTGTAATTGGTACTCACAGGCCTTCCGTGGAGGTCCTATCCTGTTCAGAAGATGGTGACAGGTTACACATTCTTGCTTCTGGGTTGATATTGTTAACAAATATAACGGGAACTACCATTAGTGGAGGCATTCCTCAAGATGTAAGACTTGTATTAGTCGATCAGCTTTATGTCCTTTCTGGATTGAGAAATGGAATGCTACTTCGTTTTGAGTGGCCTACCTTCCCCCTTCCATCCGAGTTGCATTTTCCAGATTCTGTCACTCACTCTGAAGAAGTGATGGACACTGTTCTCAGTAAAAGGGACCATTCGCCCATCAATCTTCTATTAATTGCCACCCGACGCATCGGCATTACTCCTGTTTTCCTGGTTCCTTTCAGTGATTCACTAGATACAGACATCATAGCTCTGAGCGACAGGCCATGGTTTTTGCAAACAGCACGGCCAAGCCTTTCTTTTACTTCCATCTCATTCCAACCTTCAACTCATGCAACTCCTGTGTGTTCATCTGAATGCCCTCAAGGAATTCTATTTGTTGCAGAGAACTGTCTACATCTAGTAACTTCTTACTCTTTTTTGTACTTTTGTCATTTCAGCTTTTCAGTGAGCTGTGTTACGATCTTACTGAAGAAAGTGAAACTAAATTTTCAATTTTCTTGCTTTTAATGTTTAAGTTACCTAAATCACTAATCAGCATTTGTGGGTGTGCAGTTGGTAGTATAATTGGTATGTTTTACAGGCTAATGTATATGCTTCTATTTTCAGGTGGAGATGATGCACATCAAACGGCTAAATGTGCAGAAGTTTCACCTTGGAGGCACTCCACGAAAGGTCATATATCATAGTGAAAGCAAACTATTGATTGTGATGAGAACTGAATTATATGATGCTTGTGCATCTGATGTATGCTGTGTGGACCCGCTCAGTGGGTCAGTATTGTCATCATATAAGTTCAAACCTGGAGAAACTGGAAAGTCAATGGAACTTTTACGCTTGGGAAATGAACATGTCCTTGTGGTTGGGACGAGTTTGTCGTCTGGTCCCGCTATATTGCCCAGTGGTGAAGCTGAAAGGTTTGAATTTTGTTTTTTGAGAATGCTGATTTTCTTCTTCAATGGAGGTGTTTCTAGATGAGTTCTCAACCATGAGAATAGTCCTATTTTTCTCTAAATTCGACTAGCTAAAGCTCTTTTAGCATGCTAAACTAATTATTTTGCCTACAGACTCTCAAGTTATTAGTTTTAGTGTCTTCATTTTTATGAACTGGTTAGTGTCTCCTTGAAAACCAAAATAATTCTGGGGTCTACGCTGATTGTATGAATTCTTTTTTATGTCTATTTTACAGCACAAAAGGCCGATTAATTGTTCTCTGCCTTGAACACACACAAAACTCAGATAGTTGTGCAGTGACATTCTGTTCAAAGGTCAGATCGTCTTCCCAATGCATGTCACCTTTTCGTGATATCGCGGGACACACCACGGAACGGTTATCTGGCAGTAGTCTCTGTAGCAGTCCAGACGACAACAGTTCTGATGGAATTAAGCGAGATGAGGTCGAAGCATGGCAGTTGAGATTGGTCTCTGCAACCACTTTGTCAGGAGTGGTACTTGCCATCTGTCCATATCTTGATCGTTACTTCCTGGCGTCTGCTGGCAATGCTGTAAGCCTCATACTATCTACAGTTTTGATGTCAACGGTTCATGTTAAGCCTCTAATGAATATGTTTGTCTTCTTTTAGTTTTATGTTTGCGGCTTCTCGAATGATAATCCTGAGAGAATGAAGAGATTTGCGGTAGGAAGGACACGCTTCATGATAACATCTTTGAGTACATATTTCACTAGAATAGTTGTTGGGGATTGTCGTGACGGTATCCTTTTCTATTCTTATCACGAGGTTCGTCCTTTGATTCTCTTCTATTAAAAAAAAAGTATCTTCTGGTGATAGATTTTTGGATATCCTTTTTTGTTGTCCTAAAATTTTAGCTATTGACACTGGAGGTTCATTTTTTATGTATACATTGAAGGACGTGAAGAAACTGTACCAAGTATTTTCTGATCCATCACAGAGGTTAGTTGCTGATTGCTTACTGATGGATGCCAATACCGCTGCTGTATCTGATCGCAAGGGGAGTATAGCTATCTTGTCTTGCACAGATCGTTCAGAATATGGTACGAAACACCTAGCTGTCTTAATTAAGTTGGTTGAACACACGTTAAAAACTGTTACTATCTTTTAGATTCTGCGTGATATGTAGCAGAGTTCAGATGCTTGATTTTTGAATAAATTCATTGCATAACCATACTGTCAATACTTTAAACGTTGCCTTAGACCTCCTAACAGTGTTCATACTTTTTGGTTTCGGAGTAGCTTTCCTAATTTGGCTAAATACCAAATAATTCCTCATCTTTATAAACAACAATCATTTTCTAGAAGATGACTTTAAGTGGTTTATCGCTAGTCCTTTTTGTACTTGTTCTCAATTTAATTGTCACATTATCAATTAGTGATTTCATCTGCCTGCTTATCTAGCGACTCAAGGTGGCCATTGAAGCTATTGTTGAATGAAAAACTGCAAAACTGTCTTGAGGATTTGGTATTGGTGATTAATGAAGATAGAACTTCTTGAATTGATTTTATAATTTGTGGTAGATTTAGTTATATGAATTTTGAAGAATATATTTGGCGGTGCGGATTAATGTAGATAGAAGTTTGATTTTAGAATTTGTGGATTCAATTACAAGAACTAGAAATACGTTTGAACATGATATATGAATTTTGAAGAATATATTTGGCGGTGCGGATTAATGTAAATAGAAGTTTGATTTTAGAATTTGTGGATTCAATTACAAGAACTAGAAATACGTTTGAACATGAGACACAAGTTTAGGTTATGATAACTATTTTCTTTGAGAGTGGTTTTTTGGTGTCTTTGCTCTTTGAATTCGAGCTATACAAGTCATCCATTCTTGATGTCGCAGTGTTTGTGCTTCTGCACAACCATATAGCGCCCAGAAATATGGTTCCATTGTTTTCTCATACTAATAAATCAAAACTTACTAATCTGTTCATGGATGATTCTCATTTTGCACATGTTAAAGAAAGCTATTGATGTTAAATTTTCTGAAGTAGAGGCTGCAATGATCTTTTTTCCTTATTTTCTTATGTTACTTTTTCTTTATAAGGGTTTTCTAACTTAAAATGATCTCTTGATGATCAGAATATTCAAGTCCAGAATCGAACCTAAATCTGGATTGTGCGTATTACATGGGTGAGATAGCCGTGACCATCAGAAAGGTAACTCCTATAAACTTATAATGAGTTTTAGCAAAACTATCTCGATATGAATTTCATAATTTCACCAAGAACCCCTAGAAGGTTAATTTTTTTTAGATTAATATTTTCTCGTGAGCTACCTGTGTCTAACGAAGTAACAAGCTTCATCTGACGAACTTATCTAAAAGTAAATAGTGAAGAGCTCTTTTACTCATCTAAAAAGAAAGCACATATGGCTATAGCTTGGAAAATATCATGTTTATAATCATTATAGTTTCCTCGTCATTTAAGGAAGACTGCCCCACCATTGCTTCTCTCACGCATGATCTCGAGCAACAGAAGCATATAGGCTAATAAGTTTTTTTTTAATTATCTTCTGAGGGTGA
This sequence comes from Gynandropsis gynandra, assembly GCA_036759665.1. Classification (NCBI taxonomy): domain Eukaryota; kingdom Viridiplantae; phylum Streptophyta; class Magnoliopsida; order Brassicales; family Cleomaceae; genus Gynandropsis; species Gynandropsis gynandra. The sequence goes on along the minus strand of CM071871.1, from coordinate 32,913,970 downwards.
CTGGCTTATATGCAAAATGACTGTGTTATCCTCTGTATTTTACTCTTATCTTTTCATATCTTTGGTTCTGACTTTCTAATGGTAACACAGGAATGTTTACTTTACCAACTACCGACCGATGATGTGCTGAAGTCTTGTGGTCTCAGCAAAAGCATCGACACAATGCAGAACACTATCATAGCTGGCACGCTATTAGGAAGTATATTCATATTTGTTCCTATATCAAGGTATGGTTTGATAAACTGGAATGAAGAAACAGCTGGGTTATAGCATAGTATTGCCACTTGCGTCTACCGCAAAATTTATTACGCAACCTTCCCCGCAATTTTTATATGAACAGTCAGTGATAGTTGAGGACCCCATCCCCTCTGAACCCTTTCCCTGCAATTAATCATATATGTCTCTGAGTTACATATAACATTGTCATTAGGTGCTGTGGTCTTTCGGTTTGATGTAATCCAGAGTTATTGTTTATAGCAGCATCAGAGATATGGTTTCTGGTGCTTTGCTTGTTCATCAATACAACAAGCTGTATGAACGATCACATCATTTTTTGTAGGGAGGAATTCGAACTTCTAGAAGCTGTCCAGGCTAGGCTTGCGGCTCATCCACTGACTGCTCCTATCCTCGGGAACGATCATAAAGAGTTCCGAAGCCGTGAGAATCCTGTAAGTGAAACAAAAACCTGGTTATAAACTCATTGGAGGAGAAATTTTTTTGGCAAGCTAGAATTTAAAATATAAAAGCAGAAGTTTCATCATTTTAATAAAATGGATTCTAGATAGTCTTATCATTTTAGTTGTCTCACGGTTGCCTTTGTCCAGATACTCATTTTGTTGGCAAGAGAGCGTTCTCTGTAGAATGAAACAAGGTTTATCAGGAAAACCAAAGTTTTCCTCTAAACTTGATTGGCTCTCAAACGGAGATTATATTTGATTTGCATTTAAAAAGTGATAGGGAATAGTTGAAACGCTCTCTTGCCAATAAAATGAGTATCTTTTTGTTAGTTTTGGGTCCTTTTGGTAGTAGATATTTATATTGCTTAAGTACGGGGATTTTGCTTTTCGCAGGTGCAAGCGACAAAGATATTAGATGGTGACATGCTTGCTCAGTTCCTGGAGCTTACTTGTATACAACAAGAGGCAGTTTTAGCTACAGATCTGCCATCTCCAAATTCTTCGAAATCAAGTTCAAAAATTCAACATTCTCCTTCCTCTCTCATGTTACACCAAGTTGTTCAGTTGCTTGAGCGTGTCCACTATGCCCTGAACTAAGTCACTATCTCGCTGCTCCTCCGGTCAGCTCAAGGAATGGAAGAAGATACACCTAAGGCTGTAGCTGAAAAATCTTTGCCGAAACAGTTCCACGAAATTGCAATACCTGAAATTGCCAATGTGGTGCTCAACCTAGTCCCTTATCTGGAATGAAGTACAACCAAGTTGTTGGATTACTAGTTTGTAGTAATGCTAGATGCTAAAGTACTTGTTGTTTACGTTTCTAGTCAGCAAATTGTGGGAAACAACTATACAACACAAATGCACAAAAGCCTTCTCGGAGCAGCCTAATTCGCTTGTGGCGGTAACTATCTCTCTCTCTCCGGGGACATAGTTACGTAGAGAAGTTGATTCTGGTGTCTTCTGAGCATTAGGAAAAATTAGTCTGTATCTTTGTGTACAGAAAGAGCAAAGGAACAAATGAAATTGTTTGGTCGTTTGTTTGTTCATGCAATGAATAAAAGAAAACAATTATTTCAAATATTATTCGGAACTTGGTTGTAATACTTTTGATTAGTAAAGCAAAATCGTTTGTTTATCAGGGGAACTTCAAAAATACTTTCGTAGAGCTAAAGTGGTTCAAAAATAACCTTCCCTAAAAAAATTCAACCTCAAATCTACCCTTAAAATATTGATAATCCCATGTTACCCTTATCGACAATTTTTCTCTCTCCTCATGAGCACCTCTAGTTCTCTCTCTCCTGTGGCGAGAAAATTATTGTTCTCTCACACCACAACAGATTCGGCGAGAGTAGCTTGAAATCGGCATTAAATTCGTTGCTAATAGGTTGAAATCGTTTGTTTTCAACAAAGAAGCTTGCAATTAAGCACGTATCGCAGAAAAACCAGGTATGTATAGTGAGTTTTCGTGTTTCTCTTGTGTTTTTCTTGTTTCTTTTGCGATTTATGAAGCACTGGTTCAATATAAGACTCGTTTACTGAAAACGAGTCTAAACGAGTCATATTTATTGAAGTGTCAAATAATCGCAATTAGTGACTGGGTCACAGAGTCGTACTGTCGCACTGAGTCACAGAGTCTCATCGAGGGGTCAAAGGGATCAAAGGTCGTCGCAGGGGTCCAAGGGTCACAGAGGTAAAGGGGTCGCAAAGGGGTCCAAGGGTCGCATGGGAAAAGGGTCGCAAAGGGTTCAAAGGTTCGTAGGAGACCAAGGGTCTCATGGGTACAAGGGTCGCAGAGGTGCAAGGGTCGCAAAGGGGTATAAGGGTCGCAGAGGTACAAGGGTGGTAGAGGGGTACAAGGGTCGCAAAGGGGTACAAGGGTCACAGAGGTACAAGAGTTGCCGAGGGGTACAAGGGTCGCAAAGGGGTACAAGGGTCGCAGAGGGGTCAAACGGTCGCAGGGGTACAAGGGTCGCACGGTCGCACTAGGTCACAGAGTCTCATCGAGTCGCACGGTCGCAGCGGGTCACAGAATTACCCCTCTTTTTATGTTTTTGTTACATGTGTAATGGATACGGTGGATGAGAAAATCACACTGATTTATTTTTGTATGATGGTAAATGGGAAAGAACTCAAATGGAGAATCTGAATGGGTTGGTAGAGTTCAGGAAAACCAGAGTATTTTTCTTATGTCCTCCGGTTAGTCTGACATACCAACACTTGATTGATGAGTTATGCGCAGATATGATGGTGGGAAATAATACAACGAAGTTGAAGTTAAGTTATGTGCCCAATATTTGTGAAAATAGGGAGCCGGTATATATAATGAATGACAATCATCTTATTTGTTATATGTTCGATCGCATAAGAGGAATTTGACCATCGCTGTATGTGGAGATAGAATCGGCAAGTGTGAAGTGTGAAATCGAAATTGAGAGGGAAATTGAGCCTTTAATTCCTGCTTTTGGAAGCATTGCTAAAGAAGGTGAGGATCGAGGTGTTGTAGATTATGATGACTATGTTATTGTAGGTCCAAATAACAAAAGTAGAGTTGAGAGTAATCCGGAAACAATAAATATTTTGGATTCGGATAATTCTGATAGTGAACATACAAGCATGTTAAGAGAAGATGGTGGTGTGCCATGAATGTGATAGTTGATGGAGTTGTTTATGCCAGTAATAAAGTTGATTCTGATCTGCCAACTGAGCATAAGTATGGTGATGATGAGAAAAACTCGGAAATGGTAGTTCACGATAGCAAAAATAATATCTTCGAGTTCGAAGATTGATTGGATCTTAAAATTGGGCAACAGCTTGATAGCAAGAAGGATGTACAAGCATTTGTAAGGAAGGGTTCAATCGAAGCTTCGTTTAGATATACAACATTGAGATATGATACGAAGCTGTGGGAAGTACGATGCAAGTTTGC
>CM071871.1:32870277-32901127 GCA_036759665.1 Gynandropsis gynandra | reverse complement strand
ATCATTAGATAGAAACACATTCAAAGTCTTGTTCATTTATTTTTATTTTAAATCACCAATCTCACATTGAATTAAAAATAAACAAGATTATTCAACCTTTTACTATCAAGTCGGTTTCGTGTTTTTGTGCATACCTACTTACACAAGAAACAAATTATTACTTATATAACTATAATGAAAACTAAATAATGAATTTTGTAATCATTTACTCATTCTAAAGTATTCTAATTTCGTTATCATCTTGATAAACTAGTTGTTAAAGTTTTTTTTGTCTTAAATTTTATTTTCTACCTTTGAAACTAAAATACCGCCTAGACGGCCGCCTAGCCCACCTAGACGCCCGCCTAGACCGCCTAGGTGTCTGGTCCGTCTAGAACCTCCGATTACTAAACCGATAGCTTATTTTACATTCCTAAGGATAAACAATGCGAAGATGATGTGGTGTGTTTTGAACATTTGGATGATTTTTTTCTTTTTGTTGTCAACTTATTTGTCGTGGATCTTTTTCGTCATTTTATAACCATCGATTTTTTGTGTCTAGTGACGCAATTAACTAATCCAGAACAATTTTTAACTCGAAACCAATTAAAAACTTTCGATTAACTCGAATTTGATCTAATTTTGATGCAGCTAATTACCTGAAAAGCCAATTTTTTTACTCGAAACCAAATAAACCGATTAAATTAACTCGATTTTGACGCAATTATCCGAAAAATCAATACAAATTGTTTATATTTGTATCAAATCACAACTAATTGCCCAAAATTAACATTTAAAAATGTATCGAGTTAAAATTGGATCAAAATCAGGTTAAAATTCAAGTCAAAACTGGGTAAAATATCGGGCCGGTTTCAGATCAAAATCGGATCGATTTTTAGGTTTTCGGATTGAAATAGTTGATTTAATAGAAATTATAATAGTTAATTAATGAAGTTGTTTTAGATAGAATTTTTATAGTTGAGGGGAATTAAGATTAGGACTAAATTTCGAGAGGAAAGAAGACAAAAATCAATCGAGGAATCAGACAAAGGGCTAGTAATACAGCTTTCTAATATATAGCCTTGTCGTTATGTTGTGGTCGTTTAGTTCAATCTTTAAGGCTATTCAACCTTTGTTCTTTTGTTATATAGTAATATTTTTGTATAACTCTTTCCGTACCAATGTGCCTTAATCATTTTCCAGACGTTAGATTTCTTCTATGATGAAGTTGCTTAGATTTCTTTGGATCTCCTATATTGGTTAGGTTGTATGTTGTCATCTTTTATTTCATCTCTTTTATACTTAATGCCATGTGTATCGGTTTTCTGCATCCGCGATTTCTTGGTATGCATGTTGTTACTAGCAAAAGCTTTTGTTCTATATTTGTTATGGTTCATCGATTTTTGCATTCATCGTGATTTCTTTCTCTAGATTACGTTTGCGAGCTTGTAATTCTTAGAGAACCTATGATTTTAAGGGTAATTGTTGGCTTCTTTTTCATGCCTTACACGTTGCAACCAATGCAAAACCAACGCAAATTTGCATTACCGCCTACTTTTATCACTAATTACACTGGTGTAACGCAAGGAGAGCTTTGATGCTAGCATCATGTTGCCAAGACGCGAATGTCATGCCAATTCGACGCTGCGACAACTGACAATTTTGCATGTACTTTTCTTTGGATTTGGTAACGCTGTGGTAATGCCACATAACTAACATAAAGTATATCAAAGTAGTTACGGGTACAAAAGGCACATAGCTAATATAACTAGTAATGTAGAACATATCAGCTATAACTAGAAAGAATGTATGCATTAGCAAATGATACTGAAATACAATACAATACTAATAAAAGTATAGCTTTTCATATTATATGCATAATGTCTTGGTTCTTAAAAAGCCGACTAATAACAGTTGGAGAAGTTAACTTAAACAAACAACTACTTATAAGACATGATGGAAACTATCGTGAGAATCTTTCTGAACAACATTGATTTTAAAAGTTAATACCACAAAAGAATACATGTTACAAAACCCGACTAATAACAGTTGGAGAAGTTAACTTAAACAAACAACTACTTATAAGACATGATGGAAACCATCGTGAGAATCTTTCTGAACAACATTGATTTTAAAAGTTAATACCACAAAAGAATACATGTTAACTGCGAAATTCTAAGAACTCGAATACCTATCAGATCTATGAGAAGGAAACTACCTAACAGATCCATGACAATAGCAAACAACCGAACACAACAAATAAAACAGAGCAGAGAACCGTGGAAATCATAGAGCAGAACAAAAAAATGCAAGAAAATTAATAGCAATAGAAACATTCACCTCGATGCAATGCTGTAGGATTTTTTTTTAATGTTGTTATAAAAATAATGTAGTTGAACCCAAGCCTATATTTATAGGCAGAGGAAGAACAAAGGTACGTTTGTATGATGAAAAAACAAAGCCTCTGTGTCCCGTTTGATTAATCTCGATTCAAAAACATACTATGGCACTGATGAAATATAAAAAAAGGAACACTCGTGAAGCTAAATTCAATGTCAAGCCAAGGTACTCTCAACGTAGTCCATAGCCTTTCGCTTCACTTCCTCAACTCCCTCTTCGTCACCGCGAGATTTCTCGTACTCAAGGTACTTCTTGAACAAAAACTGCATAATCAACAGGACAATTAAGAGAATGGTGATCTTTAAACTAACTAAACCCGTCAATACGACTAGAGAAAAAGTGGGCAAGCATTAGTTGTGGTGTACCTTCATCTTTTTCGGAGGAAGGCTCAAGCTTATAGCCCTCTCAAATAGGGACCTTGTCACATCCTCGTCTCCAAGCCGGATTTCCTGTTAGTATTTTCTCAGATAGTGTAAGTTAAGTATATGCCACATAAACGAGCAAGAGAAGATATAGAGGGATAAAATACGAACTTGGTCAAGATATACACTCCATAAGTCCGTTCGCTTTGGGTATTCTCTAAGAACGCCTTCAAAAAGTGATCGGGCTCTCTCAGGTACTCCACATTTGAACTCAAGAATAGCTGTTTGCGATATGAATTTGATGTGCTTGTGGCGGGGAAGACACTCTAAGGCCCGAGTAACAAGAGACTGGATGCCTTCCCCATTTCGTCTTAGAAACCGTTGCACCTTCCTTAGCCAAACCTAAAAGAAATACATTCGATGCAACATTGTTGAATGGAATTGTCCATTGAAGAACCCCGAAGGTACCTGTCAAACAGTATTTATTTACCTTGCAAGAGTGCTTGAACTTCTTGATCATCTTCTTGTCCAAAAGTTCATCAGCCAATTCGTTCTGCTCCGTTCTCTCGTACATGCCCAAGAGTGCTAGATAGACTTTTTTCTGATCACAGTACTGAAGGGCTCTTTCGAACACTTTCTTCACAGCATCCTGGAGAGAAGTGAGAAAGATGAAGCTCATGGTGAATGAAAATGAAAAAGTATATCTAAATCGCTCTGTGGTCTACTACCTGTGGAGGATTTCCATGTTCATTTTCCAAGTTGAAGTAAGCAACCCAGACATTTAGCTTCTCCTCCTCTTCGCGAATGTTTATTGTCCTCAAGGCCCTTCACGAGGGATATTCAGTTAGAATGGAGAACAATGATACCTAAGACATGTCGTGCACACAGGCGGACACACGCACACACAAATATCTATCTATCTATCTATCTATATATATATATATTTTATAGTCCCTGAAACACTTGAATACTTTACGAGTCGTACAAATATCCTGTAAACACCAATGAACCACTATTGTACTTTTCCCATTTTGATAAATGTCTCATGGGATGTACCCTTCACTTCCATTTACACGACCTTTTTCATATTCCCTGGATAATGCATTTTAAACTCATAAAATAGAAAGAAAAGTACCTCTCGGCAATAGACCGAGCTTTATCAACATCAGCCAATGAAAGCATGAATGCCATATATTTTATCCAGACAAAACTGCTGTTGGGTGAGCTTCTAACCAACTTCTCAAATTCATCTGTACTCGCAGGCGCACTTTTCTCCAGCAATCTTTCCTCGGCAGCTTGTATTTCTCTCTCTCTAGACAGTAAGATAGATTCAAGATGCAAGAAAACAAAACCATTATCATCATAATCTCCAGACAAGGAACTAAACCAAAGCATAAATTTTAACTACAGCCAACCTTTCCTCCTTTGCTTTCTTCTTTGCCCTTCTCTTGCTCTTCTCATCTTTTTTATCTTCTTCATCTTGCTGCACTTGGCTCTGATTTCCATCAAAGTCAGACTGCTCTATTTCATCAAGGTCGACCTCTAGTGGAGGAACAGAGGCCCTTGACTCCACTTGGGCAAGAACCATTGAAGTTCCACTATCGCTACCGGTGGTGATTTTCCCGCAAACTTCTGTAGAAGCTTCCGAATCGGTATCATCGATGCCATCAGATTGCATGCTGGCTTCACCAGGCATTTCCCTGGAAGCTGGCTGTATCTTGTCATCATCATCACTTGCAAAGTAAGAACTCTTCATTCCCAGAGAGATTCGTTGCTTTTCCTCATCCAGCTGGAAGAAAAAAAAAGGGCAGCAGCATCAGTGTCCAAGAGCAACAATAGTCAAGCAGAATAATACTCTGCCCAATTCTTACTGAGACGTGACCTACTTTCAAAATCTTTGCAGTGACCCTCTCTCCAGCTTTATATTTGGCTTCTATGTTATCAACACGTACATCTGAGAGCTCTGACTTGTGACATAATCCAACCTGCAAAAAGTCATATGGTTAAGAATGCAGCAAAAAGTTCAAGTCTGCTAACTAACTATTTGAAAAGAGGAGGTATTAGAGCAGCTCCAAAAATAGAGCCAACGAAACAAAATAATTTTAAAATCTTAATCGTATTTTTTAGAAAATAATTAGTTACTTACCATGTTTGTTTGATCTAACAGTATGAATAAGCCATATGGCTCCACACGTTTAATTCTCCCAGATATCCTGTCTCCCACGGAGAATTTCTTGAGGTCGTAAACTTCAGATTTCCGTGCTCTACCAGCAGCATCTGAGGTCTTCAAAGTAACTTCAATCCGCTTGGATAATGGCTCCACAGTTAGCACCCTAAATTTAAGATGCTTAGTGTGGAACAAAAACAACGTTCTTCATATGTTAAAAATGAATGGACTGGAAGCTACCTGCCAGTAATGAGTTTTCCTACAGGGAACTCTTTTTCAGGTTCCTCAACAAAACCATCAGACAAATTTGATAGCAGAACTTTAGCCTCAAGCTTCCGAGAAAGCACAATAAAACAACCTTTCGACATAATATTTTTAACATAACCCTGTAAAAGATGAAAATTTGAAAGCAAGGAAAATACTGAGTTAAAATTTATTCTAAGGTACTGTTAAGCAGTACGTCCTAGTAAACTAATGAACCTAATAAGAAAAATTCCTCGCCCCTTTTCTACATTCTCAGAGTACAAACATAAAAATCATTCCATCTGAAAGCCACACATTCTCATATCCCCTAGATTGTATTTTTGACCCTATAAACTAGCATAAGGCATTCAATAAGGTACAGAAAGTTGACTACAAGTTTTTAACAAACGAGATATATTAAATGGACTTGAGATTCATCTACAGTGGTGACTGCCTTGTAACATAACTTCTACTATGTACGACCATATCAGGGCCATCGAGGCCAGAAAATACCTGGACGGCCATATCAGGAGAAAGATCTTCAATCCTCTCAAGACGTCTGCAAGCACTGTCACTGCAAATTATAATAGTCCTCAACATAAAAATTTGAAGTAATTTGGAAAGCCTTTCAGCTAATCAGTAATATTTTAGGAGAAGGTAAAATCAAACTCAAAATAAAGCTAAACCAAACAGCAGAAGTTGTAGAGGTATTCTATCATCCATCTTTTCTTAAAGGTCTAGGAGACAACCATGAAGACACTAGCGATAACTTACATATTATTCAGTGCTTCTAAATTGTGGTCAGAACTCATGCCATCTAATGATGTCCGCAACGACAGATCAATATGCAGAGTCCCTTTAACAGAACGGCTGATTTCTATGACCTTGCATTTAACAAACTGGCCTTCATTGTAACCATCGAGTGGATTCGACACCCATGAATCTTTCAGTTCGGTGAAATGAACTTTGCCATAAGTGTAAGGACCAATCTGTACAAGAAGTCCACCGACACCAGGAAGAATCTTGGAAATTCTTCCACCCAAAATGTCTCCTTCATGGATATAAAGTCTAGCATCTTCAACGTGAATGGCACTATCTAATGCATTTTGTGCGTCACCTCCATTCTCTACATTGCTACGGAAGGTACCAAGTACTGGACGCTGAACCAACCGTATGGATTTCTTCTCTTTACTATAAGTCAACACATACCCTGAAACAGCTTTCCCAGTGTGGAAACGACTCACAAAATCTTCGAGTTCACGTGGTTCGCATGTGGTATCCAAAATAAACAAACGTGCTTTCACGTTTCGAGATATTGCCAGCCATACCCATTCACCATCTACTTTGTAGACATATCCACTAACACATTGTCCAGCCGAAAAGTCAAATTTCTCACTGGTTTGCACATCATTCAACTCATCAGAATCTGATAGAAATTAAATGTGTTAGAAAAAACAGTCACGACAATGAAACTAGATAAGGCTGCCCGATGTCAGGGAAATGTATTGCAACAAAAGACATGCAATTAGACACATACTAAAGCCCTCATGTTTTCACATGCATGTTCCTGTATGTTATATAAATGTGTTAGAAAAAACAGTCACGACAATGAAACTAGATAAGGCTGCCCGATGTCAGGGAAATGTATTGCAACAAAAGACATGCAATTAGACACATACTAAAGCCCTCATGTTTTCACATGCATGTTCCTGTATGTTATATAAACATCAGTAAATGAACTTATATTTGTGTAATCTAATACGTCAAGCTGGATGCTGCTTCATGCAAGGACTAGTTCAATACACTGTTTGAACAAAGAACCTCAAACATTTGCTAAAGGGTATAAGCGATCAGGCAAACAAAATACTATATACTGCAAGACTAGTTATGCTTCACAAGACAATCCTACATAAAAGTCAATGGATCTCACTGTCGGTAGAATAAACCAACTCTTGCTTTACCTCTAAGCATTGCAGGTTTGACAGATAGCTCCCACAGGTGACCCCTTTTAATGTTAGATTGACAAGGCTTTGCTACTATCCTCGCAGACAATGATTGTCCAACCTTGAAGTTAGCAAAAGGCGCTTCACAAGTATTTACATCATTTACCTATCCAAATAACATTTCAGATTGAATAATATATTTTATTTACCACAAAACGGTGAGCATAAAAACATGAGTAATAACCGCACAACTAAAAAATATCAACAAAAAAGTCACCTCCGTTATATGGATTCTTCCCCGGAAACCAGGGCCAAAGTTCACTCTAACTTCAAGAGGCTTGATTACTGTAATCTGAAAAGCGAAACACGGAAACATAAATCAACAGATGTCAAGTTGACAGGAAAATATTACAGATCAATCCATTTATAAACTCCCTTTTCCCACTTTATAGCTGTCTTTTTGTTCATTTTCCACTTCTTTCATTTCCCAATTGAATTGTCTTTTTGGATTTTAAATTCCTATTAGGTTTTCTTTTTGCATTCTGATGGCATTAAAAAAAGGTTGGTTACTTTGACTTTGAATGTGCTACATTAGTAAATTCAGTTCTCGGTTTTCCTGAGATTAACACCACTGGACAAACTTTTGCTGCATCACAATTCGAAAGAAGGATGCTAATTCAGCCACTAAATGAAAAACTAGACATAAGGTTGAACAGTATTAACCTCAGCCTGGATAACAGATCCCACTTCATAGTTGGATTTCTTTTTGGTCCTCTTTGAGCGGGATGTATCGGAAGCCTCGGTAACTGAATCCAGAAGTAGAAGCAACCTGCCTGAACTAGAAGGATCTGGCATAGCAACAACAGAAACAACAACACTGCAAAAGAAATAAAACAATAAAATTACAATCCACTAGCATCTACAGCAGTAGGGGCAGCAACAATATGTTTCAATTAGTACAGATAACAAGAGAAAAATCTCAAAGAGGATTGCGAAGCAATGATAAGTAAATCCTCATGGACACCTATTTTATTTTGTCTTATGAAACAAGACCAATAAGGCACAGCAAGGGACAAGCACAAACTAGATTAATTTAGAAATGAATCTGTGAAACAGACGAAAATCGCACTCACCTTTGTCCAGTAAAATATCTTTTCGATGGAAACTTCTGTGTATTATAGTCCGACACTGATGCATATCCAATAGCGTGATCAAACTCAGGAACCGACAGAACCTGACACGCATAATACATGATATTGAGTAAAATGCTCAAATCACTAACAGAAAATAATCAGATTCTTACCAAGTAGTGCTCCTTCACCATCTCTACAACAGCATTGACCCTCTGGTGAAGCTCCAGTTCCTTAGAAATCCCTCTTTTACGTTTCTGAATAGAAACATTTATCACAAAACAAATTATAATGCATGTTTTATCTTCCACTTTTGTTTCATTTACATGGTCCATGTCAACAACAATGATTATGCAAGAAAAGACGAGTAAACGAGCAAAAGGTACAGCTGGAATATGTTTTTCAAGGGAAAAACCTTTTTCAGCTGATTGCTAGATGCTTCTTTAGTAGAGTTTATAAAATCAGATCTCAAAGACAAGTCAACCAGTCTATCAGCCTTTGAAAAATCCAGAACGACCGCTTGGACAACAGAACCGCATTCCACAGTAGCTCCACCCACTGCAAAAACCATAACGTATCAGACACAGATGCTAATAAATATGCTTCAGAATTGGATCAAATAATCAAATTTGTAGAACAATAACCTACAGTGATACTGAGGTATGCAACCAAGGACATTGTCAAATTTCTCAAATTTGACAACAACACCAAGGTCATTTTTCTCCTGCACAGTTCCCTTAACCAAACTTCCAATAGTGAATTGCTCAACCCAATCCAACTCAGTGATGTCAGTTGATTGCAGGTTGGCTATCTGGAGGGAAAAAAGGATTATATGATTAGCAGCTATATCCTTTTCATAAAGGAGAGATAAACTACTTACAATCATTGCAGAAATGTATCATAGCTTGCCACTACTTTAAATATTTATGAATATACAGCACATATATGCAGCTGTCTCACATTTAAGTACAATACCCTCAAAATACACAAGGGGCTTCACACTCATCACAATAAAGAGAGAGCATTCATACAGAGCTACAAACCTTTTCATCCATTAGGAAGTACTCTTGAATGAAAGACGCATCTATGGAAAAGCAAGATGACTGCTTCAAAGAAAGGGTTACCTTGCCCTCCTCTTGATTGATCTGCAAATAATAGTTCAAATGAGCAAGATCTCATAGTATTTACAAAAGTTAATCTGCTGAGTCTAGAGTCAAACAATCCACGGACATCAAGTATATTAGCTCGAATAGATTGTCCAATGAAGAAGGCTTCTGATACATCTGCTTTCATTTCGTCGATTGCCTTCAAAAAAAGGTGAAACATCAAGAACACAAAGTCCCAACAAAAATTTCAAAAACAAGGATCTCATAAAAACCATCTACCTTGCTTCTTGGAGCGAAGCCAGTCAACCGACCAAGAAATCGGACAAAGCAGCCACTGTCAATTAAGTTACAAATGTAACCCTATGTACAAATTCATCAAAGTATCTAGTCATTAACGGACAAAGACATTGCTACAAAACACACATACATGGGCACCCGTACAAATTTGTGTTAAAAGATAAAGAAAAAAAATTATGCTTCTATTGAGAAGTTATACGTAAACATTCATCTGCTTACATGGATTACTGAGTTTGGCTGAAGCTGGCTAGCATCAGAAGGAATCTCTTTCCTTGATTTTAAGAGAGAATGCTTCGAGGAGAGAACCAATTTATTTCCATCAATGTCTGATAATAACATTAAATGTAAATAGTGATTAATTAAAAGTTTAATATAAAAAAAGAGAAATATAGGACAAGTAAAATTGAAAGGTTGGTCCTTTTTTTGTGTTATCCAGACTTTGAAAGAGGACCTTTCATGGATCTAAGACTATGAAAAATAATTGAAATACTTCGATGTAAACAATTTTAATGCAATGAAATTTTTTATCCCCTTGTTTCTGCACTAATAGAGATAAGTTAGAAGAAATGTAAAAGTTGAAGGCGGCAAAAAAAAACCTAAAGGAAGATAAATGAGCTTCTTCCTTTGGAAGCATAAATCCAAATGAAGAATGTCAATGATATGGATGAACGCGAAAGGGAATACCTAGTACCAATAACTTATCAAACTCATATCCCGGTCTCAAGAGCGTCCTCATTAAATTTGCATGCTCTGTAACAGAAAATAGGAAGTAAAAAACTGACGGAATATAAAATTAAGAAAAATAATGAAAATACAGGGTGAATCTGCAAAGGACATACCATGGTGATCGGCTAAATGTTCAACAGAAATGGTACCCTTTAGAAAGCCTTTGGATTTAACACAAATGATTACTGCATGGGGAGTGATGGTGTCAACCACTCCTGATACTATACTACCTAATTTGATCGAATCATCTTCAGAAACACTGTTCAAACATTACAGACATTCGAGTTCAAGAACTATAAAAAACATTATATAGTATAATGGAAGATGATTATCACAAATAAGATAGAAAAGAGGGAACCTTGCTGGCTTTATCACAAAACTAAGGTTGATTCTCCGAGTAGCATGGACAGCGCTGGTTACTCTACATTTGACAACCTCACCGACATGAAATGCCGAGTCAGGATCACTTCCAGGCTCTAATCCAAGTTCAAATCTGCATGATGAACAAAGTATTCATGAAAAATATCTACTTTGGAAAACAAATCAGTAAATTATGGTAAAGGAAATATTCACGTAACACCTATACCAGTAAAATTGTGCCGGAACTGAAAAGCAAAGGTACATGGAGAGCTAACAATAAAAAATAAACCGCCGACCAAAGCCAAAGACAACAACCAAACTCTTCCTTTGTACAGATTTTGCAACTTATATTTGCCCGTTGTACAAAAAAAAAATCAGTTTTTTTCCAATCCTGTTAAAGTATATTTATCCTATTAAGAACCCCCATGATTAATCAAGGTTGTCTATACTACTTCATGCAGAGAGTTGAAGATTCTATTTCCAATGAATCAGTTAAAATTTCAAAAAGAAGGTTTCAAAAAGAAGGTTCATGCCCATCCAGGACTATTTCTTATCAATCTGTAATATGGGCCCCAGTATCTGAGAACTACCTGGGAGCAAATCCCAGAACTCCATTATAGAATCGAACAAAGCATCCATGCTTCTCGATCTTTGTTATCCAGCCATGTGTTACTAATCCTTCAGTTGCATCAGTATAAGAACTCAGAATCGGAAGCTTAGACTTTACCTGCGAGGAATATACAGATTAACAGACTAAGATTGTGACAACTATTAGTTTCCCAGAGGAAAATCAATGCTTACCAAGATACAATGTAATATACATATGAAAAACTTGAAGAGTTATTATAGTTTGACTAGTATATCAAAAGCAAACTGAACATTTTCCTGATGTGAAGCTCTCTCCAGACAACAAAGTTGAGACAAAACTCCTTAGAAAAGCTCTTAAAAAGAATTCGACAAAGCAGCAATATGTTTACACCAGTGAACAATCATGGAATGGACTTCAGAGTAAAAGATGAAAAACTGAAAAACAGTGGTAACAGAAATCATGAGGGTATACATGCAGATGAGGAAAGATTTTAAACCACCCATAAGATACGCTCGAACCAAGAAGATGTATTCTAAAATTAGGAATGTGCAAATGAAGAACAAACAAAGAGAAAAAAAAAAGTTAGATATACAAAGTCTGGTCAGTGGAAAGAAACTTACAAGTGTTTTCTTATACGTAACAGTTATTCTCTTGGACTTGCAGCCTAACACACGAAATACTAATTCAGCTCCAACCTGAGAAGAAAATTATATACAGAAAGGTTAGAGCTCCTGCATCACCCAGAAACCATGGAACCAATGTATCAAGCATTGCATGTTGCAAAGAAACAACCTTAAACTTTTTCCTGGGCTTTGCAATTTCAAACTCAGACATATGGCGAAGTGGGCACATTGCTTTCAGACCACCACCAAATTGCACAATTGCACCAAAGGCATCCACAGATATGACCTTTGCCTTCATCACCATACCAGGCTTGACATCAGAGTGGATGAAAGCTGGGCCTTCAAAAGCACTTGCCTATCCGATGTAAAACATTGCCGAAAAACAAAAAAAAACAATGATGATGAAACACAAAGTTGAAAACAAAAAAATATATTGAGAAAATAATAACTGCTATCCAATTACAGAGGCATAAATGTCTAATTGTAGCAAATACTATCCAATTACAGAAGCATAGATATCTTATTTGCACCAAACTTATTGTCAATGAACATTTTAGTCGCCATGCTGGTTAATATGAGCACTAAAAAAAATCTTCCTCACACCAAAATTGATCAAGGTATTTCTATTTAGCGGCATATATGGCAAAAAAATAACCTTCAAAGTCCCTATGGCAAGCCCCTCCAACTGCTTAAGGCCAAGGACTCGAACACGAACATAACTCCCTTCCTTGAACTTCTTTTCCAATTTCTTTGCTTCATCTTCTGCTACATCGGATGCCTGCAATTTCGTGAAAATCTAAGGTTAGGAGAGGAAATCAAGAGCATATATCGCCAAAAAGAACAAGTACAACAAATGAACATACTCTAACATATGCTGGAGATGACACAGGAGTAGAAGGGATTTCCAGAAGAAGACCAGACACTTTATCAATCCGGACTACTTTTGCTTGGTCGAATATGTCTCCATTTGCAACATGCTGAAAAGAAGCCAACAGTTCATAAAATATAGTTTAAAGAGCAAAGAAAGACAGATAAACGTATTTCAAATATATTCAAATCCATGAATACTGGAACTAAAAGCTGATGAAGTAATATATTCTTTATTTAATTTGACATCATCATGGCATACTGATTACAACTGACGAAGGAGATGTCACCTAGTAGTCTACTAGCACCCTCCAATCCTCACCATCATATCCATTTGGGAGTACATGAAATAACTTACCAGAGGAGGAGCCTTGTTACGGACAAGATGTGGATTCATTGTCAACCCAACAGCTCTAGTCGATGGATCAATAAACAATATTCTAGCATTAACCTGACAATAATAGGAGGGACTCGTTATTGTAATACAAGTCAAAGACAAAATAATGGATGCTTATACCCATAATGCAAACATGTATATAGACATAACTACGAAATTCATATCAAAGAAGCTGGAGTGAAAATTAATACAAAATAAATCAAGAAAAGTAAACTTTGAATATTACAGAGCATGACCAAAACTTTTGCAGAAGATCAGGAGAAATCAGAGATAACGTTGAATATTAGAGAACATGCCAACTGCTGACAAGCAGAACGTTTCGTCATCTTTTGCCAGAGAAATAGAATACAGCTTGAAATTTTACATACATGCCATTATATTCTCCAATTGCTGTTATAGAGAGATTAGCTATTCAACTAAGGTTGGAATTGAATAATCATTGCATATGGGCTTGAGACCTCAAAGCTATACCTAGTTCGAAAGCAAAAAAATCTGAGAAAATTATTTGTGAACAGTAATGCTGGTTCTAACACAAAACTTACAAAGTGAAGGGCAAGAAAAAGGTGGGAACATAAGCCAAAATAGATACCTTCTTATTCTGATTGTACTCATCCTTCCAGTTTTTGTTACATAGCGGATTTTGTAAATGGAATATGTCGACCTAATCAGAAGGGGTTATTTGTCTCTAAGATTGCAGGTTACAGAAGAAAAACACATTCTGCTTGCAATAAAATAAGGAATAGCAGAGGAAACCCACAGTTCCAGTAAAGTAGGTAAGGAATGCTAACATAATCCCATTCTCGAGCACTGATTGCACACGGGCATTAACCATCATGCCTGGCATGAGAAGATCAATAGACATGCCCTTAAGATCTTTGGTCTGCACAGTGGTAAAACAGAAATATTTCTTATATCATGAAAAAAATATAAGTCTGAAATCTGGAAGTTATATCAGAGGCATACCATACACTTCGCCACTACATCCGGATCACAACACAAACGAACATTTTTAAGGTCTTTATCAATTTTTGTAACAACACCCTGCATAAGCTGTCCGGTCTTTGCTTGAATCTCCTTGCTTCCTGGCAAGTTCAAGAATGAAAAAGTAAGAGAAAAAGATGCTTGGGAAGCAGGCAAGAATGTATCCAAGAGTTCCCAGGAGAGGCCTCACTAAAGCTTTTGGAAATGAATTCAAAATTTGGATTCTTATAAGTTATCAACCCTAAGGAAAATTATTTCTCCATGACTTGTATTGTAAAGGTAAAGTCAGTCTTATTTCCCAAAAAATGCAAATTAACAAATCAAATTAGGATCACTTCTATAGTACCCTAAAGCTCCCAATTCTTTCTACAGATGGATACAAAACATGTAACAAAATTATACCATCCTGGCTTCTTTTGGGTAAAAATCCTGAAATAGAAGGCAATCCAAAATGAAGGATATATCCATGGTCCTCAACACTTTTCACGTTTGCAGCGAGCACCTGAACACGCATTATAGAAATAAATAGAGGGTAAATATGTCAGAGTACAAAAAGTCATTCAACTCATACATGAGAAATATATTCTAATAACATGTATGCCATCATTTCTCATCATTGTACTAATCAATGCTTGAAAAGAAGTCATGAAAAGACAAGAACTTTTGAGAAAATAAATCAGCACCGAGCAGATCATATCATCTGTATGCATACAAACTACAAATGATTTTTACACAACAGCAT
Source organism: Gynandropsis gynandra (assembly GCA_036759665.1). Lineage (NCBI taxonomy): Eukaryota > Viridiplantae > Streptophyta > Magnoliopsida > Brassicales > Cleomaceae > Gynandropsis > Gynandropsis gynandra. Next base: position 32,886,215 of record CM071871.1, on the reverse strand, counting down.
CCAACTTCAAATTTCCAGCATCCTATGTTTCAATCCTATATTTTCTATCAGTCATGAGATCTTTGGTTAATTTCGCAGACCTACATAAATAACTATGCAACAAATTCACCTAGCCCCTGATATATTACTTCTCTACTTTGATACTGGTATCAACGTACATATTAAATCCCTTTCAAGGTAAATAGACAGATCAGAATAGGAGCAGCAGAGAGGAAATATAAAAAAAGCAACAAACTGAGACATACCATCCCTTCTTGAATGGAATCCAGACTGTACCCCTTGTGCAACAAAGAAAGTCGCATTGAAAGCCAGATTTTCCGTTTACCAGCCTCCTTTTTATCATCATCTAACTGCAACACAATGCAGGGAACAAGCTGACCCACAGAGAAAATGGCTCTAAGGTGATCACCTTCATCATCCTGGTTGAGAAATATTGGACTAAAACTGTTCAGGTCACAGAAAAGAGAGTAGCAAAGATCAAAACAATATGGAAATGCAAGTGACTGAGAAACTTGAATAGGACTACAGTTACCTTTATCTCATAATCGGAGCAATCTAACGCCTCTTTAGCACGAACTAAACCTCGTAAGCCTCCAGGAAGACTGATTACAATATCCTTCTCATTTACTTCAGCAACAACCCCCCAAAGCTTCATTCCTGGGGACATATTCTGAACAGGATCACTAAAACATCAGTCCGGGAATAAGTAGAGATATATGTAAGCAAATTTCAGAAATCACGGATACTGCAATAAGTAGGTACATCAATGATGTCTTAAGATTTACACTCAATGAATCATGATACTGCAATACGCATGTAATTCAAACAATGATAGCATGCATGCTGGATACACAGATCATGGTCCTTTGCATTTGGTTCCTATATCCAGATTAAAAACATAGGTTATTGAAAACAACAAAAAGAGGAAAAGGAATATGTTCTACAGAATGGTTGCACATAATGTTGGCAGCTGCAATTACACCATATCCAGGAACTCAAATCAGCACAATCTCTTTCTCGTGGTTCAGATATTTTAGCATTAGCACCTCCACAGGTCATTAACGGGGTTGTTAAATATTCACAACTCGTGAACTTTTTATAAATTTCCCAGAAATGTTGTTAAGAACATTTCTAGAAACCAAAAATCAGTATTCCTCAAACTGCAATGTTACCATCGATCCAACTTCGACAAACCAGATTTCCTAAAATCTTGTTTGACAAAAACACAGCAAGTATCACAAATACTGTTAAGTCTCTTAAATTCAATCTACTACGATAACCGACGAGGCAAAAGAAGTAAACCAACAGGGCATGCAAGTGACACAAGAACTGCCAAGTCTCCGATCAGTTGACTGAATTTCTGTGTCTTTTTATCATAGACGCAATGAAGGGTCAGAACCTTTGAAGAATAAATACCTCCAAAATCATCACGACAGACACTGGAATGAACACACAAGAAATCAAATATAGAAGAAACTTGCTAGTTACATACCTTAATCGTGACCTTATTGGCATATCTAGGAAGCTTGCCAGTAATACCTCCCCCAAAAAGCGAGCCCACGTCGTCTATATCAACAGGTCTACTCTTCTTGACCTTTTTCCTCTTATTCTTCTTAGACACAAGCTCCTCGGCGTCAAACTCAGCATCAACTTCTGCACGAATTTTCCCACGCTCTCTATGACTCAGAGAACTATTCCCACCTGAAAAAGTAAGTTAAAATTCGAAGATAAGTTTTACAGGGCATCTCCACCAAAAAAAATTGAAATTGGCCTTCAGAACAATGAAAGAGCCAATTTTTTTTCCCTAAAACTTGAAAGAACAATTTGAATTGTGAACATTAACTAGTAATAAAATGAAATAGCAATGGGGAAAGATAAATTTTTACTCATTCTGTTAATCCTAAAGAAACAGCAATGCTAGGCTACTTTAATTCTCGTTGTGGAGGAGGAACAAACATAATACAAAAGCTATTTTCTCGGAGATAAACAGAAAATTAAACGAATCCTAAAAACCTCTGGGAAAATCAGGAATCTCGTCTTCGAGCTGCAGAGCAACCGCCTCTGACCTCGCACCGTCGTCCTTCCTCGTCTTGTTATTTGATTTAAACGGCTTCTTCGATGGCTTGACATGCTTTGTAGATTCATTAGGTTTTCTCTTCTGGGATTTCTTCGACGCCGCAACCATTTTCTACCACACACCAAAAAAATCCAGAAAAAGAAGAAAAAACTCGAAAAAGTCGAAGGAAAAAAACAGGCTTAGCCAGACAAATTATAGATGTTGCAGAGTTCAAAGTTCCCCAACGAAGAGGCTCTGCCGGGGAAAGTTCAAAGGGTTTAGTAGGGTTTTAAGACACTCCAGTGAGACTTATAATCACATGCCCGGATCGGGTCGGCCGGGGTTCGGGTTGTGTAACGAGCCATATTAATCCGGGTCGGGTTAATTTAGCATTTGGGCCAAATGGGTCAAGAGATTTCACATGAAAGCCCAAAAACTCTTACGTAAAAATTGTATAATTTTACGTATTTATCTTCATGATTTGCTAATTTTTATTCATTTATTTTTCATATTTTCTTTATTTTTCATTTTTTTCATTTTATTCATCTAATTCAATAAGAAAAACTATACCCTTAATATATTCAAACCCAAAATTTAAATTGTATACTTTTTTTATTTTGAAATATAAGAAATTTTATAGTAAAAAAAGTTATAAAACTATAATTTAAATATTGTAGAATAGGAAAATAAATTAGATAGCGTTAGAAATAAGTGAAAAAAGATAAAAAAAATAATATGTAAAAGAGAACCCTTTATTCAAGTGATATTTTTGTCCAATAAAATTATGTTAAATACAAATGGAATTTCATTTATTTATATATGAAAAGTGAACAAAGATATTCAATATTATAACATTCTCCATTGAATGTCTAATATATCTCCCTCAAAACATACTACATAAAATCCATTGAAAAAAAATCCTAATATAAAATAATATTATATAAATGTTGTTTCATTAAAAAAACCTTTACTAAAAAATCTAATTTCAATAAAACTTCATAAAATAAGAATACAACAAATATTTTTATTTCCTTTGAGAAGACTATCATGTTATGTCTTTTAAACGTCGTATTCCAATCATATAAATTATATTCTCAAATGTTTTCCTAGATAGAATCTTAGTGAAAATTTGCAGGATTCTCACTTAAATTTTATTTGTTGAACATTTATTTCACCCTTTTGTTGAAAATAATGAGTAAAAAAATCGGTGAAATATGTTTTGTCTCGTCACCTTTGATATATCTATAATTAAGTTGAGCAATGCAACCGATATTATCTTCAAATATTATTGTGGGTTAGAGGTGGGCAAATTATTCGAAAAACATGTTCCGGTCCGAACCTCGTCTCGAACCCACGAAAAATTACTTGAACCCGGGATTCGAGTTCGAATTTGGATAATAAAATCTCATTATCTGTGGGTTCAGATTCAGATTCGGGTTTGGGTTCCGGATACTCGAATACATATACAAAAATATTAAAATACTGTCACTAGGGTCTTTTAGTACCCTTTCCTTCTATTCTCTCTTTCAGTATCACACTTCGCCAACCCGTGCGGCCGCCTCGCCCCTCCAACCCGTGCGACCACCTCTCGCCTCCTACCCATGTGGTCGTTTCTCCATCACACACACCACGTCTCGGCTCCGTCCCCTCTCGTGCGGCCATTTATCACCTTCATCGCTGCTCTTCTCCATCGCCTCTCGACTCTTTCGCGACCACTTCTCCATCTCACGCGACGTGACTGCCTCTCGCCTATCGCCTCATTCTCGTGCGGCTATTTCTCGCCCCCATCGCTTCTTGTCTCGATCGCCTCTTGCATCCATCTCGCCTACACCGCTTCGTCTCTTCGATCTGCCACCGCCACCGTCGTCGCCAGGCATGTTAGCTCCTATCTATCTGCCAATCGATCCGCTATTTCTACTTCTTTGTCTGTCTGCCATGGCTACTTCAACTGTGAATCAAGTGACGAATCTTAACTTACATAAAAGCTTGAGCTGATGTTATGTGTTTTGTTAAATAATGGACGATGATTTTGTGTTTAGTTGTGCATTTGAAGTTTCGATTCTCTTCTCGTTTGAGCCGTGGAAGATAATAGATCTTGTGTTTGTACTCTACAGTGGAGACTTTTGTGAAGAAGAAGGCAGATGTGTGACTGAAATGAGAGGAAAGAATTTGAAGACAGATTCAGATATTTACGGGTAACTGACTTATTGATTGGGTATCCGAGCATCTATTACCCTAGCCTCACGGGTTTGAGTTAGGATAGAAAAATGTCTACCGTCAAGGTTTGGGTACCCTAAAAACTGTAGGTACCCGACCCGTACCCATCCCTATCGTAGGCACATGTTTATGGATCAAAAAACCATATATCTAATGAGATATAGATCTCAACCAAACAATTTTATGACTTACCTCGTGAATTGTCAATATTTTTGCTTGGTTTGATGAAGTTGCTACCAATGTTTGCTCGTAGGGTGCTATAAAATTTCAGTTCTACCACATATGAACATATAATCTGGATCTTATCAGATAAATATATGATATTTATATAACATATTAAATCAAAATTGATGAGTTACTATAATATACCCCATGTCAGTATATACCATAAATATGACATGTAGCGAAATAAGTGGAATCCTTTTTTGTTTAATATTCATTTTTAGTGCATTATCAAATAATGTGACAAAAATATCATCACATTTGTTTATTTTGATTCAGATGTATTTTTGTCTTTATCGATATTGCGACAATTTCTTTTATCTTCGAATGCATTTTAGCATCTAGTGTCCATGTCATGTAACTTTTTCTAGAAACACTAAAGGCAACAATTTTACGGTTGACTAGGTTCAACATGATAACTATATTTAACACATAATTAAGTTATTTATTATCAAAATGATTATTAGAATATGTTATTAAATAAAAATATAATTAATCATATATAAATAATAAATAAAAATAAAATAGCATACGAACAATAAATAATATAAAATAAATGAGCATACGAACTAAGGCTGGACAAAATATTCGAAATATTCGTATTCGAACCGAAAAATTCGAATATCCGCTGACAAAAATACAAATATAAATATTAGAAATCAAATATTCGACAAACGCAAATAGATCTTGTGTTTGTACTCTACAGTGGAGACTTTTGTGAAGAAGAAGGCAGATGTGTGACTGAAATGAGAGGAAAGAATTTGAAGACAGATTCAGATATTTACGGGTAACTGACTTATTGATTGGGTATCCGAGCATCTATTACCCTAGCCTCACGGGTTTGAGTTAGGATAGAAAAATGTCTACCGTCAAGGTTTGGGTACCCTAAAAACTGTAGGTACCCGACCCGTACCCATCCCTATCGTAGGCACATGTTTATGGATCAAAAAACCATATATCTAATGAGATATAGATCTCAACCAAACAATTTTATGACTTACCTCGTGAATTGTCAATATTTTTGCTTGGTTTGATGAAGTTGCTACCAATGTTTGCTCGTAGGGTGCTATAAAATTTCAGTTCTACCACATATGAACATATAATCTGGATCTTATCAGATAAATATATGATATTTATATAACATATTAAATCAAAATTGATGAGTTACTATAATATACCCCATGTCAGTATATACCATAAATATGACATGTAGCGAAATAAGTGGAATCCTTTTTTGTTTAATATTCATTTTTAGTGCATTATCAAATAATGTGACAAAAATATCATCACATTTGTTTATTTTGATTCAGATGTATTTTTGTCTTTATCGATATTGCGACAATTTCTTTTATCTTCGAATGCATTTTAGCATCTAGTGTCCATGTCATGTAACTTTTTCTAGAAACACTAAAGGCAACAATTTTACGGTTGACTAGGTTCAACATGATAACTATATTTAACACATAATTAAGTTATTTATTATCAAAATGATTATTAGAATATGTTATTAAATAAAAATATAATTAATCATATATAAATAATAAATAAAAATAAAATAGCATACGAACAATAAATAATATAAAATAAATGAGCATACGAACTAAGGCTGGACAAAATATTCGAAATATTCGTATTCGAACCGAAAAATTCGAATATCCGCTGACAAAAATACAAATATAAATATTAGAAATCAAATATTCGACAAACGCAAATACAAATACAAATAGTAGACTCAATTATCCGAACTATTCGTATCTGTATGTACTAAATATAAAATTTAGTTAAGATATAAATACATATATAAAAATTGATTTAAATTATCAAATTGGAAATAAAAAATATTATTAATCTTAAATATTTTCAAATAACTAATATTGTTGAAGATTTAATTTACACTCAACATTGGTTGTAATCTAATGAGTTGGATAATGTTATAGAGGTATTACAGTATATGGAAAAACATAACTCGCTGAATATCTAACTTTTTTGCAAGTTTGATTTTAGTGTATAATCTAACAATTTGTTTCATTGTTTTAGATGAATTGACGATATTCGTAGAATCATCGACGAAATTAAATTTAAAAATGACTGATGTGGAGATGATTGTGAAGATTTGGTACTTTCTTTTATTTATATTATGTATCTTACATCTTTGTGTGATTTGAATTTTAGTTTTAGATTATATTTGATGATTATTAATTTTTTATTAAAATTTTTTATATATTTTTTTTACGGTAAAAAAATTTAAGTCCGTATACGGATATCCATATATTCAACGGATATCAGTATATTTGACAAATATCTGTATTTACAGATATTCGAATTTACAAATACAAATGCAAATAATAAATCTGGATATTTGCCGAATACAAATACAAATAGTCGGATATTCACAAATATTTGTTATTTGTCCAACCCTAATATGAATAATAAATAATAAAAAATAATATAAATTAACTAATTGGGTACCTAGCTCCTTCTCATAATAATAATAATAATAATAATAATAATAATAATAATAATAATAATAATAATAATAATAATAATAATAATAATAAAAATATAAATATAAATAATTATAATTATATAATAAAATAAAAATAAATTATAAATGTTAATGAACACGTGAAATCATATATATAATATAGATATATTATGACCGAAATTTAATATGTGTTGTATTTATAATATGATATATATATTAGTGAGAATATATAATCCACGAGGTCTGTTTAATTAAAGTTTTTGATATATATATATATATGAGTTAACTATATTATCGTGTGTATAATGTATTAAAAAAATCTCAATATTATATAAATATAATATATAAGTATATGTATATTATATGGTGTATATATATATACATGCATAATATATATATATGTATATATGTGTACTATGTAGGTATATATATATATATAATATATAACTAACTATATATATATGTATATAAAAATATATTAAATTTACAAAATAAAATTTGTTAATATACGCAGATAAAAGATAAGAAATGTTTTGCATACATGATCTCTATTTATAGATAAATTATTTATGTATAAGTCCTTGTAGAAGGAGGCTTCTTAACCCTCCACGTCATTTTTTGTATTTTATTAAAAATCTAAATTTCAGTTTGACACACAACAACTATTCCGACTTTCTATTTCTTTAGTCCAGGGTTTCATCTCCTCATCTTTTGCCTTCACCGTTTCATCCACCTTCTGTAAACATTGTTTCCTATTTCTATCTTTTTATATTTACAGTTTTGAATTCTATTCATAAAGGTTTTAACCGAACCTATTTCTTCACCACCGTTCAGCTTTGTCTCCATCGATTTGCCTTTTCATTTTCACTGCTTTTTCTCTCTAGAAATTTCAGGGGACTCTCAATGCTTGGTCGATGAGTCTCAGAGCTCCTCCTCCACCTCCAATTCTTCGTCTACACCCATAAGTTAATGAACCATAGATCTCGAGCAATAAAAAAACCGACGACGACCACGATTGCAATGAAGAGGATGACACAGATGATGGCTACTCGAGAAGTTGTCACAATTACGATAGATTCCCAGAATCTAATGCGGGAAGTTACCACGATTACCATGGATTCCCAGAATCCACCCAAAATTATCCACGGTTATGGCAGTGGCTACAGAGAGAGGTCTATGGCAGTGGTTACAGAGACATCAGATTTGCCTTCAGCTTTCAAGGTAAAAGTTAAACATGACTTTCCTTTTATGATGGGATATGTTGGAATCTCTTATGCATACATTGTCATGAGACCTCTAATTTATTGTGCGATGCTATACTTGTATTGATGTTAGTCAGAATTCTGAAGTCATTACGCATCTCAAATACTAGATTTGCCTCGGACGTCTTCCTAAGCTAAGTATCATCCCTTTGTTGGATATTGTCAGGTATTTGATCCTGAAGTAACGACATGATTTTGTATTGTCATCTTGTAAGGTGCTAAACAAAAGATTAGCATCTACTTTATGTGGTGATGATGCATTAGTTTCTCTTATTTGATTAATATATTGTGTGAATATATTGCGTGAAGAGAATGTCTTTTAGTATGTGCAGACACTTGATGCAAGCTAATTTCTCCCGCTTCTATCATCATTTGCGTATTAAAGTCTTATTCCCTTTCCCGGAACCAAATCTTTAAAGTTTGTGTATCTATCTATTTTTTGTTGTCCAGTGGAATGTTAAGTGATCTTTTTTCTGACTTTTAGGACATTTATAGGAATCATTGATGACTACTTCTATGGTTATTATTCTGAAGAAATAATTGAGTCCCAGGTAAAAATATTAGTTGTTTGTTTATAAATTTCCTCAAAGATTTCCTCTTTCTTGGGGTATACATGTGAAATTGTACATGATCCTCTATTCACAAAAATTCCATTTAATCATGTTACTGAAATATGTATACTTTCTTCACGTTGACCAGTGAAACAATATAAGGAAGCGCCAGTCTATTGCATGGTTAGAACTTAATAAGTCATAAAGACTTGATCTCGCTTTGTTTAATGGGAGATTGAATGATTTTTCTTCACGTTGACCAGTGAAACAATATGAGGAAGCGCCAGTCTATTGTATGGTTAGAACTTAATAAGTCATAAAGACTTGATCTCGCTTTGTTTAATGGGAGATTGAATGATGGAGAAAAGTTGAGAATATCTGCCCTTACTGTGATATAGCAGAAGTATTTGATTCTTTTAAGAAAATTTTTTGCAGTTATGGTTTTGGACATTCAAGACAGGGTTCTCTGGCAGCCATGGTATTATCTATTCTTTTACACTTCAAGAACCTGATAGTGTTTGCTTCCGCTTCAAGGTTTAGATTGCACTTTGTTCTCTAGAATTTTTTGGACCACTGTATGCTATGAAGTTACTTCCGCTACAAAAAAGGCTATTAGTTTGTTTGTGACAAGTTTTTTGGTGTATTTTCAGTTGTACTCCAACTATGGTGCATGTTCGCGAGTCTCATATGGAGAAGATGGGAAGGATCCAAGATACAACTTATGAGATTATTGATGTTCTTGAGTTTAACAGTTGTATATTGCTGTAAAATTTTATTCTTTTCGCCTTGATTTTTTCGATTATTGGATTACAATACTATTAATTCTTTTACACTTCAAGAACCTGAAAATGTTTCAATGATCCAAGATACAATTTATGAAATTATTGATGTTCTTGAGTTTAACAGTTGTATATTGCCATAAAATGTTATTCTTTTCGCCTTGATTTTCTCGGTGATTGGATTACAGTACTATTAACTCTTTTACACTTCAAGAACGAGATAGTGTTTCAAAGACAATATATAGCTGTTCTTGACTTTAACAGCTATATATTGTCGTAAAATGTTATTCTTTTCGTCTTGAGTTTTTCGGTGCTTGGATTACAGTACTATTAAATCTTTTATGCTTCAAGAACCTGTTAGTGTTTGAAAGATCCAAGATACAACTTATGAATCTTTCTTTACTGATATAAAATTAATATTTTCCATATATATTAAACCAAACGATTTACATAAAATTCCGCCATAACATTCTGTTTTGTGAACACATCAAAAGAAAAAAAAAGCCGGTAACAAAAAAATTTATGGATCATGTGGATGTGCATTTGCTTCTTTATTGAGATAAAGTGTTGGCTATGAGGATATTCCTAACAGAAAAATAACTCAGTCAAGCTTTGATGAATGATGAAGACAAAATATCTTCTTTTCCTCTTCTTCCTTTTGTCCCTTGAAGTTTTTCTGCGTCTTTCCTGAGTTTCACCATCAGAACTATCCTCAGAAGAAAGGACATTAGTTTTAAATCACTTTACAGATTTTTTCCATTTTTCATATGTGTAGGCAACCTATATCTTAACACAACATCCTCGACACAAATTTATTTTGGTCGTGAAACTGTCGTTGGAAGAGATTTCATCGATAGGTTTACTTCCATTTTCCAAATCTAATTATTTTTCTTCCTCACATAATTCATATAGCTTAGATTAACATTTGATTCATTTGACTTTCAATTAAAAAAAGTGTTAAGGATGGCTTCCCTAATGGTGTTATTAGTGGTGTTATGGTTGACAATGGTGTTAAGATCGAAACAGTTTCGATTCTTGACTTATTTAACTACATTAAAAATTTTGAGCACAAGGTAATTTACTATGTTTGGTTTTTGTTTTTCATACCTAATCGTTTATCACCTTGTCCAATTACATTTGTTTTACCTCTTTAGGAAGCAGATTTCTTGTGCTTTGCTGAAGCTATTGACATTTCGCCTAACAACGGGTGGAGTTACGTTGCATGTGGGAAATATTCGAGGAAACTGAAAAAATTCACAGATTCTATGTCTTGTACTTACTGCACTGATTCAAGCACTCTTGGAGTTATAAAGTTCAACTTATGGTTATGTTTGTTTCCTAAATGAATTTAACTCCTAAAGGCTCAACAAATTTATCAATATTTTTGCACCATTGTATTGGTTTTATACAAAATCAACAGGTTTAGGGTTGAACTGATTGTTGATGATGGAATGGATGTTGCAACTTTCGTTGCATTTGATCGGGAGATCTCAAGACTAGCTAACACAATGGCTTCCAACCTTATTGATTAAAAGGTAGGAATTTCTACATCTGTTTTTTAGATGGCTTTATCTCAAGGCTGGCTAACACAATGACGCCCCCTGACCGCCCGATTAATTTCTAGGTGGTCTTTTTATTTTTGGAAAAAAAGTGAAGTCAAAACGACGTTGTTTCGGTACTTAAAAAATTAACAATGATACTCATCCATGCGTATATCTTTTACCGCCTTTGCTTTCATATCATTGCATTTATCTGCTTATATCTATTATATTGTCTATCGTCTATTAACTTCACTTGAGTCTTTCATCCTCGCCTTCATCTCTAATCATCGTCTTTACCTTCATTCTCGTTTTCTTATCCGCAATCGTCTCTCATATGTTATCATCGCTTTCATCTCTTGTCATTGCCATTATTTATCATCTTCATCTTTGTTTTATCTCCACCATCGGCATCATATCTCGCATTCACTCTTGTCATGACCCTTGCCTTAGTCTAGCATCATCCTCACTCGACGTCCATTTTTTGTATTTTGTTTTTTACGATGTTGTTTATCATCGTAAGTTTTATATTGTGAATTCAATGTTTATAAATATTTTTATAAATATTAAAATTATTTATTTATATGTTTGTTTTTATTTACTTATAAATATTTCAAATTAAATTTTTAGATTATAATTATATTAAATAATATATATATATATCCGTCTAGCCCTCCTAGACACCGCTTAAACTTCATCTAGACGCTCTGGGCGATAGGCACTGGGTGTCCGCGTGCCTAGCGCCTAGCGCTTTTTTTAACCTTTTTAACCAATTTTACTAGCTGGTTTTTCACTTCCTAAAATAGGGAGATGGTGTTGAAAACACAGTTCCACAATGTTTGCTTCAACTTGTCGGGAAAACTTTTGCCTTTCATATCAAGCTATCTTCTTACAATGTCACGCCAAATCATAGAACATTTATGGTACACGAATGAGCCTAAAAAACCCCCCATCAACGATAAAGAGGCAGATTCACTATCTGGTTGTGATGAAAACTACTCCATTTCAGGCCAAAGGGGGGACAATGGAAAACATAGTTCGCTTTAACTAAATTTTTGTCTTATAATTCCTAATATATGTTAGGTTGTTTTAAAGTTTTCAGATATTTTCTTGGTATTTCTGTTTGATTATTGTTATTACCCTAGACTTTTCCTATTATCAGTAATGGTTGTTTCAATTAATTGAGTTTTATAATCTAAAAACACTTAAACATTTCATCTTTTGGAATATGTGTTACTGTGAATAATAGCTGCTTATTCCCATTTGTCATCAACCATCTCTGTTCTGCATAATCTAAAAACACTTAAACATTTCATCTTTTCGAATATGTGTTACTGTGAATAATAGCTGCTTATTCCCATTTGTCATCAACCATCTCTGTTCTGCACATTGCTGTCACCCTTTGCTTTTGATGCTCTTTAGATGGGAAAACAATACACAAATTTAGGCAATGCAGAATATCCTTACAGAAAGGAAAATCAGAAAATATCCTAAACATCTGGATTAATTAAGATAATAAATGGAAATTTCTATAACAGAGAAATAGAAAGTATTGTTTATATATAAGGATATGTTAAACCTAAAAATTCCATACACAAATCAATTCAACTATCGCAAAATCAGTTCAACTATCGAAACCGATACATAGATTCGACGTTGAGGCTGTCCAAATAATCTTAGGTGCTAATTAGTTTCTATAGAACTAAATTTCCGAAGGAAACACGTCCTTCGCCTTCTGTAAGACAGACGACACCGAATGGAGAAAAAAAGAGGCTATCGATTTGAATCGGTCGATTGCACGGCGAGGTTGTCCAAATAATCCTAGGTATTCAAAAGTTTCTAAGAAAACAAATTTCGGAAGGAAAATCGACCACTGCGAAAGGATCACCGATGGCACCGACAAGAGAAAGAAATAAAAGCTAGGCGGAGAACTTCTCGCACATCTGCCATCGCCTACCGCCAACTCTTCTGGAAACGTTCTTCTTTCGGTCATACCTTCGTCGCTGCCAGAACTCGACCGCTGGTACTCCAGGTTTTTCCACCATGCTATCATCGGGGTCGGACTCTCTTCCTTTGGTGGGTGAAGAGGGTGAAGAGGTAAGTCATTTAGGTTTTGTTTAAAAAAACCCTAAATTATTTAAAATTACAAAAAACCCCAAAACTTATTTAATAACCTTAAATTTAATTAGTCAATATTCTATACAATATAATTTATCAATTATTTTTTCCATGTATTATAAATAATTTTTTCTTCTTTTTTCTTTTTGCAATGTTGAGACAAGTGATCAGTGGAGTTCTTTAAAATACATTTGGGATGCGTAAACCACCTTCTAAACGTGATTTACACATATGTCAACAATCTAATGGTCACTCAAATGGTACGTTTCATTCTAACAACATATGTCAGCATTCATATTGGTATAACTTGTTAACATTTCATTTTTATTCATTCCTTTCTTCATGTGTTTAGTGGTTAGTCGAACTTGGTTTCCACCGATATATACTCGAACAAAATTTGTAGAGCAACAGGACATATCACCCGACTTGAGTAGAAAAGGTTAGCCAAAACCATTGAAATTTCTTCGTTCATAAAAATTTATTCTCTCCCTAATATATTGAAGATGATTTACCGGTGATAAAATTCTTTGATCTTTAAAAAATTAAAATTACGCTATTTGCTCTTAATGCAATGACAAACTTTAGTCATCCTCTAGAAAAATTTAAAACCATTTATCATTGAATGTTTCATGCATATTCATAAATGCTTCTTAGCTGACTTCAAAGCCGCAAGAGACATGAGAAAAGCGTTGATGTTAAAGGACACAGCATTCTGGCGTTCTAAAGGTGCATTATCAATCACACATAATTTTTTAAATGCCAACAACACTATTAACTAGCATGTCTTTCTTATTTAAAACACCAGCTCAAAGACATTCCCAATCTCACGTAGCTTCAACATCACTTTCATGGTATGATATACAAACTATACAAATTATAACAAATAGGCTATAAGAAGTCATATTGCGAGTATTAACTTAACTACCATATATATAGATGTTATAGACAATGCACAGATACATATGGAAGCAAATATGATCAATTGCCCACATTGTGATGCAATAGTTTGGCCACACGAATACATCTCTCGAGGCTCTTATAAGGGGATATTGCAATTCAATATTTGTTGCATGCAAGGTCGCATACATCTACCAAAAGTGCTCACGCTCCCCCTCAACTAGAAGAATTGTGTGACACTTCATTGTATTTCCATACGCACATCCGGGCTTACAATTCGATATTTTCTTTCACGTCGATCGGTGACAGTCTTTATATGTTCCGTATTCATGGTTAAATCCATCAAAAGCTAGGATCTTTGCTACCTTTGGACGGTTATCCTCCTCAGTTTGCTCAACTTTATATATATGATACTGTGAAAGAGGAATCCAAACGTATCAAAAAGCTAAGCAGAACAAATGTTGCAGGAGATCTTGATGAACACATCTTGGATCAACTTATTAAAATGCTTGATGAACATAACCACCTTGAAAAGAGCTTTTGAAAGGCGCGAGACATGTATGAGTCAAGAGAATATACAGACTTCACTTTGAGATTATTAGTGCCTCGGAGAAGAAATTGGCAATATAACTTTTCGACAGCTAATAAGGTCGCTGGGTTGATTGTTGGAGATCTTTCAGCCCAACTGGCGAGCGAGAACCCTTTCGGTGAACTTTTTAAAATTAGTGATCTACATCCGTTATTCGTGAGTCTTAAATATCCTTTGTTGTTCCCCTATGGTGAATATGAATTCCATGAAGATATCCCATATAATGATTATGTCACAAAGATCCAACGGTCATTTGTAACGATGCGCGAGTATTATGCTTACCAGATACAAACACATTTAACAGAAGGAATGCCAATTATCAAGGGAGATTGTTGATTTGGGTAAACACGACTTATAAATTTTCCTAGACCACTTCACCGCAAGTATACGGATCGTGTAGTACCAGGGTCGATCTCTAGGGACTAAGACTAAAGCAAACTAAGAATAAAACTAAACTAAGACAAATGGAGATAAATGAAGGTGTGATCCTAAATATCTAAAACTAACCTAAGCGGTAGCGGTGATACTAGGTTGGGGTAAACTCGGATATGACGAACACTACGGGTGTCGGGATACTGGGAATCGTATGGATGAAGCAACTAAAGATCATAAACCTATCGACTTATCTTAACAACGGGAAATTCATGCCCTAAGGTGAGGAGTGATTCTTCCGAGCCTAAACCTCCTAACCATGAGTACGTGCAACCCTACCTTCCAGCAGTAATTAACCTGTACCATGGCAGCTTTACAAACACAATCATAATTCCTAAGTCGACTAACCGACCGGTCAGATTCTCATTAGCCAAACTTAACCTACAACTTAACAGGTCCGGATTCATCCTTTAACCTTCCAGCAAAGTCTGAAATCCTATGTTACTGAGCGAGCAACACTAGTGTAAGAGTGATAATGTCAAATGTAGAACCGAAAATCAAGAATAAATCAATAGATCTAAGCATTAACGCAAATCATTGTTCATCCGTTACAATCCGATATCCCTACCCGTAGTTGGGACTCTACTCACTCATGGAGAATACAGAAAACGAAGATAACATAATCCTAAACATGATAGACTCTAGGAAATTCGATGCCTCGACCTTCCCTATCGTGTTACCGATGTGAGGATTGATGCTTCTTGACGTGTGGAAACGCGAGTTATAATTAACCTAGTCCACTTCACCGCAAGTATACGGATCTTGTAGTACTAGGGTCGATCTCAGGGACTA
>CM071871.1:32856703-32867080 GCA_036759665.1 Gynandropsis gynandra | reverse complement strand
CACCACCCGCCTCAGGTAGGCCAACTCGGTGTGGTTGACTCCACCTTGCGCTCCCTTTCCTAGTATCGACGAGTCTAGGAAGTAGTGAAATACCTCAAGGCGGGGTGGCGTATGTGGCTCACCTTTGACCTCGTCGAGTATTCGCCGTACGCTATCTGGGCACAAAATTCTGCTTGACGGCTCCGGTTATGCTCTGGCATCTTCGTGAAATTGCAGTGTGGAACGTCAAGAATGGTCGCGAATTGTCTCGCGGTGAGCCGGTAGTTCTGCCCCAGCAGGCGGAACTCCATGAAAGCTCTCTACCGATCTCCAGATTCGGGAAAGAAGGCTGCGTACGAAGCGAGGAACTCAGCCGTCAGGTTGCGGTATGTGTACTCTTGTACGTCCCTCAGTCTCGTCCATCCTAGCGTGTTGAAGATGTCATTTATGTATGCCCCGATGTGGAGGGCAGTCATCGCTTCGGCTGATAGGAAGCGGGACGAGAAGATCCGCGGCGGAAGTTCCGTGAACTTCTGCTTCTGACCGGACAAGAACGTCGTCGTCCGGTAGTTGTACTGTTGGTGAGAGGTGGTGATGGGCATTCAAGGCGTCAACTCTGTAATCGCATCCGACCTCGCTGGCCATCCTTGCTTTGGGTCATATGCGTCAGATCGGCGCTTCTTAGAACTCTGGAAGATCTTAGGGGCCATCTGCAAAACAATCGAAAGACAAAAATCAGCATAAGGCACGGTTCTGCAAGATGCCGATCGGGTACTATGTGTTACCCGGTCGGGTACGAAATCGAAATATCAGCCCCGTGAGTAGTGCCCGACTCAGGCGAGAAAGACGCCCGATCGGGTAAATGTCTAGGTCGCCCGACCGGGTGCTATACCTAGCTCGGTCGGGTAGATCACGAAATCGCAACCTGCAGTTCGCGATTCGTGGTTGAATCGACCAAATTACCCTAAATCTTCCTAAACAGACCTAGATCTAACCCATAGCAGTCCAAATCTCAAAATAATTCATAGATTTACCTGGATTTCGTGATGAGAATGAGGAAATTTTCAGAATTTCAAGAGAGGGGAGAAGGATTTCGAGTAACCGAGGGTTTCAACCGATGATGGTGAAACGGCGGCGGCACACAGGCGGCTCCGGCGATAAGATTTCGGCGTGAAAGACTCGCGAAGTGAGGGAGCACGATCGGGTATGAATATGTGAAGTGAATAGCCGCTCGGGTTACTCGAAATATAACTTACCCGTGCAGAAATTACGGTGGCCGATCGGGTAGTGTGTGTTGCCCGATCGGGTGATCTCCTCTTTGACCTACCCGCTCGGGTCGTCTGATGTCGCCCGACCGGGTCACTTGGATCTAAAAATTCCCGATCGGGTAGAAGTGTATGCCCGATCGGGTACGGCTGCAAAACCGAAAAATTAAACGAGGAAAACATATGCAGCAAAAACCGATAGACCACTAAGTTCCTAGATCCTAGAAAATTGTCCTAAACTAAAAAAAATGAAAAAGAGTTCGAAAATATGAAAATAAAGCGACTAAAGGATATGGGGCTCGGGTTGCCTCCCGAGAAGCGCTTGTTTAAGGTCTTTAGCTCGACCATAGCATGCTACTCATCAGGTGGACGTCCTCGACGTCGCCTCGTCCATAGCGTTTCGCGTGCAATATGTGCTCGATAAGGTGCGGCACGCGAATTTGTCGAATTCCTTGCACGAACGGTAGCGTCTTCCCTAAGATCGGTCATGGTGCTCTCTAAGTTCGGTGCTAGATCGTGCTGTCCAAACATTCTGGTTGAGCTGTCGATAAGTCCGGTTGAGTACTCTGTGTAACCGGTTATGCGTTTGTCACTCGTTTCCTTCATCTTTTCCAGAGATGTTGTATGTGTGAGCCTTTCGGGTGAAGGCTTCATCTTTACCTTGGGAAATTTATCGACGTCCCAATTGTTAGCTGGACGTTTGGTACAGCATCTCGGCATCTTAGGATCATTTATGTACTGCCTTGCACCGCAATTAGCTCGACTTGTGTGGACGTCTTTATCGGGGGATTCCTCTTTCCTTTCATTGTTGAGCAGCCCGTTTGGTAACTTGTAGCTACCTTCCCCAACCGCTATGCGATTCAAATCTAAAGAATCTTTAATCTAAACTTCCTCACAAGTTTCCTCAGCTAAACCTTCAAAGATGCCTTCGGGGGACACGAAATCGATAGGGCATGGTTGCTCAATCGTGTCCACTAAGTTGAATTCGTCTTCTACCTCGGATTGCTTCGTGCGCTCATCAATGCTCGTAGCCTCATCCATTGTCGTGTTAGATTCATCTTCTCTATCAATCAAGGATGGACTTGGCTGATCTACCGTCTCACAATCCCTTAGGTATACGCTGACATATTCACGAGGATATAATTCTGAACTTTCCAGTGCAACCTCTTGTGGTTGCAATGCCCCTTGTGCAAGATCTGAAGCTTGCGCGCCCAATTGTCCAAATAAGTCGCCTATTTGCTCATTGGCGCTTTCTTGTTCAGCCTCCACTCCCATAAACAAATTGTTTCGATTCTCAAACAGTTCAAGGAGATAGTTGTATGTGGCGGGATACTCAAGGGCTGCTACAGATTGCATTGAGTATGGTTGAGGTACATATGACTGATAGCTCTGGGTTTGGGGTTCCGTCCATGGCTTGAAATTCCCAAACGATTGTTGTGCATTCACCATACTCTCGGTGTTCCAATACGGAAAGTATGCGTGATCGCTCCATTCGTGATTGTACGTATTCCCGTAAGGATGAGTGTAGCTGTCGTAGATCTCCTCTTCGTACCCCCAAGAATTTTGTTCCCGTGATTGTTCAGGGTATCGTGGCGGTATAAATCGGACATCATACGTCGAGTCTCGGAAAATTGATGCCTCAATTCAGCTATGTCGGCACTCGAAGAGTTAAATTCGTCCATGTTACCCCGAAAGATAAAGGACATTAAACTCGATTAAGCTCTGTGAGGTAACGAATTTTTTTCATTTTTTTACTCCATTAAAGAAAAGAAAAACAAAAGCAAAAACAAAGATACGAAAAACAAAAGAAGACTCCGGAAAGGACTAGATTTTAATCTAGCTAATTCCTAGTCTAGACCATAATTAGTCCCCGGCAACGACGCCAAAAACTTGATGTGGGTAAACACGAGTTATAAATTTTCCTAGACCACTTCATCGCAAGTATACGGATTGTGTAGTACCAGGGTCGATCACTATGGACTAAAGCAACCTAAAACTAAGAATAAAACTAAACTAAGACAAATGGAGATAAATGAAGGTGTGATCCTAAATATCTAAAACTAACCTAAATGGTGACAACGATACTAGGTTGGGGTAAACTCGGATATGACGAACACTACGGGTGTCGAGATACTGGGAATCGTATGGATGAAGCAACTAAAGATCATAAACCTATCGACTTACAACGGAAAATTCATGCCCTAAGGTGAGGAGTGATTTTTCCGAGCCTAAACCTCCTAACCATGAGTACGTGCAATCCTACCTTCCAGCAGTAATTAACCCGTACCATGGCAGCTTTACGAACACAATCATAATTCTTAAGTCGACTAACCGACCGGTCAGATTCTCATTAGTCGAACTTAACCTACAACTTAACAGGTCCGGATTCATCCTTTAACCTTCCAGCAAAGTCTGAAATCCTATGTTACTGAGCGGACAACACTAGTGTAAGAGTGATAATGTCAAATGTAGAACCGAAAATCAAGAATAAATCAATAGATCTAAGCATTAACGCAAATCATTGTTCATCCATTACAATCCGATATCCCTACCCATAGTTGGGACTCTACTCACTCATGGAGAATACAAAAAACGAAGATAACATAATCCTAAACATGATAGACTCTAGGAAATTCGATGCCTCGACCTTCCCTATCGTGTTACCGATGTGAGGATTGATGCTTCTCTTCTTCTCCAACGTCTCCCGAGCCTTTCAAGATGTTTTTCAAGCCTTTCCTTGCCCTGTACATCGCCCCCCTTGCTCTAGATCTCTTATGGTCTATAAATTAGGTCGTTTGAATGCAAGATCTAGGTTGTTGCGAAATACGCGGCCCGTTCGGGCACCACTGTTACCCGGTCGTGCAGAGGCGCGCCCGGTCGTGTACTCCATTCATGCCCGATCGGGCATCAGCATCCGATCGCGTGGTTAAGCGGCCCGAGTCGTGCAAACCCTCGGGGAACTTTGGGATGAATTAACGCCCGAGCGGGTATCCTTGTAGTGCCCGATCGGGTAAGACTACCTGATCTCGTTGCCTTCGTACCCGGGTCGTGCAAGGTGTGCGGATAAAAACCCGTAGGTTTTACCCAAGCGGGTGGACTATGGTGCCCGACCGGGCACCCTTGAAACCTTGAATTTTCTCTTTTCCGCTCGTTGCTCGGGTGTTCCTTTGGGTTCTAAGGCTTGATCTTGGCTCTGACTGGATTTATCTTCAAAGTACGTGGTTTTGTTCAGGAATCCGTCTTTTTAAGCTCATTTAGGCCTCGTCGCCTTAAAACCTGAAAACCAACAAAACGGGGGTATGTAACTCATAATCGTATCGGATATGTAAATCTATCTATAAAATATATGCGAAAATGGCACTAAAACCTAACCTAAAATTGATACACTTTTAGTGTTATCAATTGTCTTTTTCAACAGTATGTTGTGGATGCACACACTACAATTGAACAAGAAAGGATAAGTTGAGCAAAAAAGTAACAAAAAAAGCTTCGGTCCGATCTCTACAATAATGGTTTTGATGCAGTGGGAAAACGGGATCACAACGAAAAGTTAATTGACAAAAGGATTATATTGCAACCATCTTTCATAGGAGGACCACGATACATGATTGAGAATTACCATGATGCGATGGCTATATGTAGACGGTATGGTAATCCTGATTTGTTTGTAACTTTGACAGCTAATCCAAAGTGGAAGGAAATCTCTTATCATCTTAAATTGTACGGTGGAGGAACTCCAAGTGATAAACCAGACATTGAAAGTCGAGTATTTAAATTGAAATTAGATTCGCTCTTGGTCGACATCAATGATTGAGTTTTTTCCCAAACCCTATATCAAGTATTGCTTTTTTCCAATCTAATGTGTTCTTTCACTTTGTTCATTTTAAATATACATTATAAATTACCACAAACGATTAACTAATTAGTTTTATTATCGTATATTTGTAGTCATATATACAATTGAGTACTAGAAGCGTGGTTTACCTCATGTTCATATCTTAATATGGCTAGAACCGGCGTTTAAAAATCCTACTGCAGCGGAAATTGATAAGTACATCTAGACAGAATTACCAGATAAGGAACTTGATGCTGCCTTTTGGTGGAACAAGATATAATGCATGGTCCGTGTGGGATAGATAGACCACGTTCACCCTGTATGGAAAATGGTTTGTGCACAAAGAAATATCCAAGATCATACATGGAATACACTGATGTTAGGCAATCAAGGCATGTCACATACAAGCGAGCTCATAGCACTTCGACATTTGTGATGAAGGGAGATATTAAATTGGATAATCGTCATGTTGTTCCTCATAACTTGGCAATTCTTAAGAAGTATAGAGCACATATCAATGTCTGAGTGGTGCAACAGATCTCATGCAATTAAATATCTCTTCAAGTACATCACAAAAGGTGTGGATAAAACATTATTGTTAATTGAAAAGGGAGTAACTTCTGAAGGTTAACAAGCTTTGGATAAGACACAAGTCAAAGAAATTAATGAAATATCTAATTACCTTGAGTGTAGGTATCTATCTTTGCATGAAGCCGTTTGGAGAATCTTTACCTTCCACATACATAAACAACAACCATCTATCATGAGGCTATCAGTGCACTTTCAAAAATGAACATTTATTGACATTTTAGGATTCTGATAATTTGGAGACAGTCTTGGCAAAACCAGGCCAAAACAAACAATGTTTACACAATGGATGGAGACAAACAAAATATATGAAACTATAAAGGAATTAACATATGTTCAGTTTCCAAAGATGATTGTTTGACACAATATGGATAAATTCTGGTCTCCAAGGAAAAGAGGTTTCAGTTTGGGCAGAATCGTAAACATACACCTAACCGAGGTGAATTGTATTATCTCAGGATGTTACTAAATGTTGTCAAAGGCACTTGTAACTATAACGACATAAAAACCGTTGTTGCTATCAGATATCGGATATTCAAAGAAGTGTGTGTGTTGCTAGAGGGTTGCTAGATGGTGATAATGAATGGAACATAACTATGAATAAAGCTGCACAATGGGCAATACCATCACAATTGCATCGGTTATTTGTGACATTGTTGTTATACTGTAAAGTTAGCAAACCTGGCGATCTACGAAGAAATGTTGGAAATGGCTCTCTGATGACATACTCTACAAAAAAAGAAAAGAATTTAGTTTTGAGGGGTTGTAAATGTCTAACAAAGAACTTGAACAATATGCACTAATTGATATCAAAATGCTTGTTGGCCGAGGAAGATAAATCACTGACAGACTTTCCAGTCATGCCAAAACCAGAGTAAATAATTTTGCAAGGAATTGCTAACACTATTCTATGTCAAGAAATGCAATTTGACTTAAAAATTCGAGAGGACAGAGCATTTGAAATTATTTCAAACCATAAATTATTACTAGCTAAAGATCTATTTTGTTGTTATGGATTCAATCGACAACAAATAAGGGAAATATATTTTCGTATATGAACCAAGTGGGACAGGGAAAACCTATTTGTATAGACTACTAATTTCACGATTGAGATCAGAAGGTAGAATAGTTATTCCAGTGGCTTCTTCTAGTACTTCCTGGGCGTAGAATTGCACATTCTCGCTTCAAAATCCCTATTGCTATTACTGACAATCGACATGTGATATTAAAATGCTAGCAAATTTATTGGCAACATCATATCTAATTATATGGGATGAAGCGTTAATGCCACACCGACATACTATCGAAGCTGTTGAAAGGACTTTGCAATATATTATGTCTGGTATCAGCGACGAAGCATTTGGGAAGTCATTTGGAGGTAAAACTATTTTACTTGGGGGTGATTTCAGACAGATTCTTCCTGTTACACGTGGCAGTCGCATTGAGACAATTTTGGCAACAATTAGTCGCTCCTCTCTTTGGCAAACATGTTGCATCTATACTTTGACACAAAACATGCGACTAAATCAAAGCGAGGTTAATTTTTCCAAATGGCTGTTAGATGTTGCCAATGGAAACACGACTAAAATAAGCACACAATCTGACAATCATAATAGGCAACATAAGATTGTGATCGATAAAAAATTGATGATTCAAATCTCTAACAACCTGTTACAGAATTTGTAGATGCAATATATCCATGTTTCTCTCAATTTTACATGGATCGTGACTATCTTAGAGAGAGAGAGCATTTCTTACACTAACTAATGCATATGTTGATGAAGTGAATAATTTTTTATTATCACAGCTTCCTGGAGACATGATGGAGTATTTTTGTTCAGATATGATTGGAATTGATAGCTCTCCTAATAATGATTGACATTGCTTCTACCCCGTGGAATACCTCAATTCTTTGGAGTTTCCTAGTATTTCAATATACAAAATTTGTTTGAGAATTGACGCCCCAATAATGTTGTTATGCCACATAAACCAAAAAGAATGGCTATGTAATGGCACACGTTTGGTTGTAACTCATTTGGCAACACATGTCTTAGAAGGAGAAATTCTCACGAGACCCCATGTTGGTAACAAAGTCCTTATACCTAGGGTTATTTTATCACCTACTGATTCAGGTCTTCCATTTACATTCAAAAGAAGGCAATTACCAATCAGATTGTGCTATGCAATGACAATCAACAAAAGTCAAGGGCAAAGTCTTAAGCAAATTGGTCTATATCTTCCAAAACCAGTTTTTAGACACTGTCAGATTTATGTTGCACTTTCAAGATTTATGTCAGCAAATGAATTAAAGATATTAGATTTGACTGACAACTCGACTGACATTCTAGTAGTGATAAATGTTGTCTATCAAGAAATTTTTAATAGTCTCCCAAAATCACAAGGTATCTTCACAAAAATATACTTTTTTTATACACATTAGCTATCTTCAATCGTAATTTTTTTGCCATGACAAATCACATTGATCAATTTCGTTTTTATGTACATAACGTCTTAAAAATGGTTTCTCATTGGCCTAACACATTTATTACTTGAGGTTTGTTCTAATCCCCTTTAATTACTATATTGTTAATCGTTAAGTTAGTTCTAACATTTCCTTACTTTATAATATTTCAGGAACTATTGCATAGCTAAAACCACTATATGGATCATGTCCATTTCTCCGAGTTTTATTAATTGCAAAACTACTCATCAACATAATCATTCTTTCGTTTTTATTTTGTAAACAATATCTACTTTAATATTATCTATGATATTAAACCAAAACTTTATTTAGCACATATTTTATCGTCACTCTATGCACATGAAAACTTAATCCTTTAATGTCTAGACTAAATCCATTTACTCCTCTATATATTGTTTAACGTTTTCAAAGATAAATATTGTTGTACCATATTGTTTATGGATCCTTGTTTGAAAAAAAAAACTGTTACACTGTCCGCGCATAGCGCGATGTCTCTTTCGTAGTTATATATGTAAAAGAGCTTGCAAATGGAAGATTCTTAACCCCCACGTCATATTCACTTTTTTATATAAAAAATCCTCATAAGTTGTTCATGTAAATGGTTCTTCATTATAATTTTAGAATATTAAACGACATTCATACATCATCTTCTTCGGTTCAAAATATTAAACAACAATTCATCTATCATTATATACATTCTCTCGAAATTTATTATGCTTTTGTATAGTGAAAAGAGATAAAAGAAAAAAGATAGAATTTTTTTTGTTTTTTTAACACTTAAATAGAAAATTGATTATTATTATTAATCTTGATCGAGTTGTGTTATTAGGTTGTGTCACAAGTTGTGCAGTAATGTTGTGCAACAATAACATTATAACAACCAAGTTATGGTACATGTTATATCAGCTAGGTTGTGCAATAATATTGTGACAATCAGATTATGTCTTACGTTGTGCTAGGCATATTATGCAACATGGTGTACCAATCAGATTATACCACACGTTGTGTCAACTAGATTGTGTCACGCGTCATCAAAATTCACTAATCATTGAAGGATGTGTTAGTCATTGATGCATTGGGAGTGTCCGAGCTTTTTCTTGGCCTCATTTACATCGATTTACAGTCATCTGCCACGTCAATATACAATAACTTGTTGCAACATTTTATTTTAAATAGCATCATTTTATTTTAATTTTTATTGTGGAATATTAAAAAATTACTATATGTATATTATTTATACATAATTATGTACATGTTGGTGTATATATATATGTATGTTGATATTTTTAATTATTTTTAAATTTCTCACTTTTTATAGATTCAACTTTTTAATTAATTTTATTGTTTTAAATAATTTATTTTAAAAAATGTATAAGAAACCAATATCAAACATGCATTAAATTGGATGTAGTAAACTGATCTTCGAAAAGCTCAATCAGACAATGGAGAGCTACAAAAAATCTATGAAAATCCAACATAGAGATAGAATAATTTAAAAAATATCTTTGAAATGTTATTAGTTTTCAATCTTTCAATTCTCTAAAAAAATTAACTTCAATTTTGTCTTTATAATATTGATATTTCCGAATTGTCTTTGTGGTCTGTGCGATCCAAACAACTCATGCGGTCCAAATGATCCATGCGATCCAAGTTATCCATGCGACCCATGCGACCTTTGTTACCCATGTGACCCTTACGACCCTCGAAAATCACTTGAAATAGCTCTAAATCGTTAGAAATCGCTTAAAAATCGTTCGAAATCGTTGGAAATCACTCGAAAATGGTTCAAATCGCTGGAAAATTGCTCTCAACTTCGCAATCGCCTCTCGCTCATTCCTCTCAATTTTGAAATAAGTTTTGTTTCGAAAAATTGTCAAACCTTATGTGTTTTCACTAACAAAATATAATGGCACATATGTCTTTTCTCCAATTTTTATTAGATTTACGGGGATATACATGAAGTACTAAAACTCTACGAAATTATCCTTGATATTCTTCGAGTAGAAAAATAAATTTTAAAAATTTAAATCCAACAACTAAATTCAGCCCGCACGGACCTTGAAGCCCCAGCACGTCCAGCAGCTTCAGCACGGGTCGGTGATCATCTCGTTTTCATACGTATTTCTTGCATGATTTAAGAGATGTTTTTGATATATATGTGTTGCTTTACGTATGATTCCGTATCCGTTTTACTTGTTTTCGTGTTTTCATGTTCTTACAGGTTTTTA
>CM071871.1:32804749-32827406 GCA_036759665.1 Gynandropsis gynandra | reverse complement strand
CTGGGAGATATGTATGGCCGAAGAACCGCAGCTCGCGTTGAAGTCTCGGTTAAACCGTGCGGATTTCGGTTCAAATCAAATGCCCGATCGGGCTCTTTCTTTGCCCCGCTCGGGTTTCTTAACTTGTCATTTACCCCCATGAGTGGTGCCCGAGTCGGGTTGTGAGGCTGCTCGGGCGGGTTTTTATCCAGTTGATATGCCCGATCGGGCTCATATACCCACCCGCTCGGGTGGCCAATTTCACCACTTACCCCCGTAAGTGCTACCCGAGTCGGGCTGTGTGGCCGCCCGACCGGGTCTCCTAAATCTGGTGCAACCCGCGCAGGTAGGGGTGGGTGCACGCGCAGGTTGAGTCTCGTCTGATGGATATCTAGGTCATCCCAGTGTTGTGTGAATGCGTCGGTATCGTGGGGTAACTGAAGTTGGCTCCCGGTGCACTCGGACAGTGGTATATCCATGGGATGGACGTCGCGATGTTTATGTTCAATTTTCTCCATTGGTGCATCCATCGTGGTAACATGCATTACGGGTTCAGTCGTATAAGGCTTCTTGAGTGCATCGTCGAGCTTGAAATCGATAGACTCATCCCCAGATTTCTTTACCAGCCTGCCTTCAGCGCAATAGATGACCATTTTTGTTGTGTTGAGGAATGGTCTTCCCAAAATGACGGGGATCTTCGGATTGATCTCCATGTCCACAACAACAAAGTTTGCGGGGAACCAAAATTCCCTCACTTGTACAGCTACATTCTTCAATATACCCACGGCACTCCGTACGGATTGATCGGCTAAGGTGATTTGCAAGCGTGTGGGTTGAAGATCTCCTACCCGATTGAGCTTCTCAACAAGAGATAATGGTAGCAAGCTTACACTCGCTCCGATATCGATTAGTGCATGCTCAATCTCATAATCGTAGATCTTACAAGGAATGAAAAAGTTACCTGGATCGGGCATCTTCTCGGCGATGGTAGGGGACTGTATGAGTGAGTTCGTGACCATCACCATCTCATTGCCTACGGTCCTCTTCCTCATTATGATGTCTTTGAGGAATTTTGCATAGGATGGGATCTTCATGAGCGCATCGTAGACGGGATGGTGACTTGTAGCTTCCTCAGGAGTTCCACGAATTGGGCGAATTGAGCATCGTCGCTCTGCTTCCTTTAGCGCTGCGGAAAGGGTAAGGGTGGTACCCTCGGGGGAGGTGCTATGTAGGGCAACTCACTCTCTTCTTCCTCGGCCTTCTTCTCTTCCACGCTTTGAGTCATGGGTTGTTCGATCTTACTACTCAAAGGCTCTCCTCTTACAGCTATGGAAGGCATGGGTTGCTCTACCGTGTTCCCGCTTCTTAGGAAAATGGCATTTACTTGCTCGCAGGGGTTCGCCTCGGGTTTCCCGGGGAGCTGTCCGGGTTGTCGGCTAGGCCCTTGGCTACCTGTGCCACTTGCGTTTCCAGAAGCCTTAAGTGCGTCTGGAAACCGTCCATTCTCTTCCTCATGTCCTCTTGCTCAGCCCTAATTCCTCCAAACGCACTTTTCTGCTCTTGATACATCAATTGGAGCATAGAAAGAATTTCAGAGTTACCTGAAGATTGTGCGCGAGGCAAATAGCCGTAGTCTTGGCCACTCCCTCCCGGCTGGAAACCTTTGTTTTGGTTTCTTGCCATCATCAACGGTTGGAAATCTTGCGGGTTTGCTACATTGCTCGTGTTGCCATAAGAGAGGTTGGGATGACTCTTGATGTAATTTTGCTGGTAGGCCCGATTGCTGACGTAGTTCACTTCCTCGATCCCTTGGACTATGGATGCATCATGTCGGTCCACATGAAGGCCTGCTATCATCCTATATATATCGCCAACTTGTTGCTTCAAATCCGTGAATTCCGGGTTGGCTACGCCTAACTCATTTACTGTCGCATTGGATAAGTAATCACAGTTGTAGTCCCCGACCTTCTTGCCTCCTTCCCTCGCCATGCTCTCGATCAAGTTCTCGAGTTGATTGAATGTGAGGTTGCTGAGGGAACCACCACCCGCTGCCACGATCATGAAGCGTGTGGTTTCTTGGAGACCTTGGAGAAAGCTCGTGATAAGATACTTCTTATCCATTCCATGATGTGGGCATATCCGCTGATAGTTCTTAAAGCGCTCCCATGCATCCTGTAGAGTCTCGCCTCTTTCTTATAGAAAAGAATTTATGCGATTCTTGGCGAGAAGCGTCCTATGATCCGGAAAGAATTGTTGCATGAATCGCTGCTCCACATCATTCCACGAGGTAATTGAGGCAATAGGCAAGTTGAACAACCAACGTTGCGCTGCATCCTTGAGCGAGAATGGGAATGCCATCAAGTATAGATCCTCACGTGTGACTCCCGTGCCAACTTTGGTGGTGCTGCAGAGCATCTTGAAGTCCATGAGCATCTTGAAGTTCGGATCTTCATTTTCCATTCCTCTAAAGGCTAAGTTGTTGAGCATTTGGATCATGAACTTAGCCTAGACTGAGCTTAGGTATTTTCGCTATCTTATAATAGTTCTCTTTGTAAGGTTTAAGATAGTCTTAGTTATGGAGTGAATCATAAAAAAACACGGAGTTTTGTGACCGGAAAAACACGTTTTTTTATTGTACGGGATTCTATCCTAACAGGTTCACCTCCAGTGGGAAATCGGTAGCCTTTTCTTCAACTGATGAATGTTGACTGCGTGGTCCAAATAATCTCTGAAAAATGTTTCATATTTACCGAAGATTAGTTGAGTAGGCAATCCATGAACTAATTGGCTTTCGAGGTTTCGTATGCGCGAAAAGAGTTCGCTCTCAACTTCGACGTTCTGTGCCCTATATTGTCCAAGGATGTAAATCAAGTTGGCTGGTTAAAAAACATTGGTCCAGAAACGAAATAATCGGGAATCCCGAGTAACTGGAAAAGCCACTAAAGTAGCTAAAGTAGTGATAAATCGTCTTCATCCCTGATGCATTCGCCCCCGAAGGCGGGTTGTAGCTCAACCTGATTATCTATGGTGCGCGCCATGCACGAAAGCAACTGAGTGTGCTTTGGACCGGTGTAGGCTCTGTAAGTTTCATCGGCAGCAGCCATGTCGGGGTTATTTGCGTGACCTTCTTCGCTGCTTGCGCTATCGGTTTCTTCCTTTTCGGAGGCGTACGTCTCGTGACCGCGCTCTCTATCTACTTCTGACTCAGAATCCGCTAGTCCAATCCTCTTCTTTTTGTGCAGGCTTCGTAATGTTCGCTCGACCTATCGTATATGAGGAGTTTTTGTGTGGAGCTTCTCATACAATGCTTCCTGCACAACAAGAGACGAACTACTAAAGTGCAGATCTGAGGTAGATAGAATAGACTCGATAAAAGAAAACGAAAAGAAAATGTGAAAAATGACTAAGACTCCGGAAAGGACTAGATCTTAATCTAGCTAAATCCTAGTCTAGGCCGTAACTAATCCCCGGCAACGGCGCCAAAAACTTGATGTGCGGAAATTCAAGCTAAAATATTTCCTAGACCACTCTACCGCAAGTATACGGTTCGTGTAGTACCAGGGTCGAACTCTAGGGACTAATGCAGCCTGTTCTAAGAAAATAACTAAACTAAGACGGGGTGAAATAGATGATGACGTGATGTACAACTCTAAAACACTAAACTAAATGATGATAGCGGTAGAAAGATACGAAAGACTTGACGATTAAGAACACTACGGGTTTCGGGATACCGAGAATCGCAAGGATGTAACAACGAAGGATCATAAACCTATCGAAATATCTTGATAATGAGAAATTCATGCTCTAAGATGAGGAGTGATTCTGCCGAGCCTAAACCTCCTACCCATAATTACGTGCAATCCTACCTTCCAGCAACGATTAACTCGTGACTACGGTAGCGTTACGCGCGCAATCCTAATTCCTAAGCCGATTAACCGACCGGTCAGATTCTCATTAATCAAACTTAACCTACAATCAACAGTTCCAGATTCATATTTTACTCTTCCAGCAAAACACGAATTCCAAAGTTACTGAGCGGGCAGCACTAGTATAAGTGCTTACGATGTTGATTATAGAACCGCATATCAAGAAAAATACGATAGATCTAAGCATTAACGCATGATTCGTACATCCATTACAAAACCGATATCTCTAGCCCATAGTTGGGAATCTACTCACTCATGGATCTTACTATCAATGGAGATAACACAACCCTAAACATGATAAAACCTAGGAAATACGATGCCTCGATATTCCCTATTGTGTTACCGAAGTCCGGATTGATGCTTCTCTCCTTCTCCAACGTCTCCCGAGCCTTTCCTGATGATTTTCAAGCCTTTTCTTGCCCTAGCCATCGCCCTCTCGTGTCTGAGACTGATCTCCCTCTTTCTTTTGCTCGTTCAAACTCTAAAAATAGGTTATTGCGAGAAAGGCGGCTTGCTTGGGTACACGGTTTACCCGATCATGCAGAAGACAGCCCGATCGTGTACATCGTCCAGCCCGATCGGGTATCATTACCCGACCACGTGGTCTACTATCTCGAGTCGTGTAAAATCTCGGGGATTTTCATCTCTAATTGAAGCCCGAGCGGGTAACTTGTTTCAGCCCGAGCGTGCATTATCACCCGATCATATTCCCCTTGTGCCCGGGTCGTGTAGATTGTTGTAATTATCCCCGTAGCTTTTGCCCGAACGAGTAGCCTCAGTGCCCAAGCGGGCACTCTTCATTTCATGCTTTTGCTCTTTTCTGCATGATGCTCGGGTGTTCCATTAAGTTATGTGGCTTGAATTTGGTTCCGAGTGATTTGTATCTTCAATATGTGCGGTTTGATCCACAAATTTGCATTTTAACGCTCGTTTAGACCTTGTCGCCTTAAAACCTGAAAACCAACAAAAAGGGCGTATATAAAGAACATTCGTATCGGATATTGTAACTCGTGCTATGAAATCTATGCGAAAATGATGTGAATACCTAGTCTAAATGTGATACACTCTACGTGTTATAAGCTGCATCTTATTTCCTTACAATCGTTGATAATCATTCCCGAGCCGTGTGGGTTTATCTAATGTCTTCAAAAAGTGAGGTCAAGAGGTATTTGAGTAGTTTTTGCTCTATGGTTTCACGACAATTTAGGAAGCTCATTAAAGTTGTTCGCTTCGACAACGGGGGCGAGTTCCTCAGTCTCCGGTCTTACTTTTCTGATAACACAATTGTTCATCAGACTTCCTGTGCTTATACTCCTCAAAAAAATGGGAGAGCAGAACGCAAACACCGAAATATTCTCAACGTGTCTCGTGCGCTTATGTTCCAAGCAAATCTATGTAAGCAGTTCTAGGGGGATTGTGTTCTTGCAGCATCCTACTTGATTAACCGTACTCCCGCGAAGCTTCTTCATGACAAAACACCATTTGAATTTCTCTGCAAGAAGCTTCCATCATTTGATCGCCTTCACACTCTCGGTTGTCTCTGTTTTGCTCATAAAGGTCGGCGTCCCTCCGACAAGTTTGCTGATCGTGACCGCAAGTGTATCCTTCTGGGTTTTTCGTTTATGCAAAAAGGGTAAAGAGTCCACGACCTTGAAACCGGTGAATCCTTTGTTTCTCGGGACGTGGTTTTCTTCGAGGAACATTTCCCATTTGTTTCCTCGTCGAAGCATGTGCTCACAGATTCCTCACCGGATATTTAAGCTGTAGCTCCTTCTCCGACAGTTTATTCTGATGATTGAGATCCATCGGACATGGGGCGTGATGAACTATTCCTATCTGTTCCGTCTCATAAAACCGAACCTGACCCACCTGTCTCACCGGCAGATACATCTGGCACTCCAGATGCAGTCTTAACCGCGACCCAGACCATAGACTTGCCCCTTGCCGATGCATTTGATTCTGATCCCACTCCTCTCATTCCTAGATCTGATTGTACAGATGGTGAAGTCTTGGGTCGTGGGTTTTGTACAAAGAAGCCTCCATATAGCTTCAGAGTTACATGACATACTCGACTCGTCTTCTCGAAGACCCCATTCGCATATTGCACCCTGCTCCACTCGAGTCCTCACGTACGTGTTCGTATCCTATCGCAAACTATGTAACTTGCTCTCGTTTTACACCTCGCCATCAAGTGTTTTTTGCAGCCATTTCTGCAGCGACTTAACCTCGCTCTTACGACGAGGCAGCTAGTTAGGAATCTTGGGCAGTGGTAATGCAAGCGGAATTGGATGCTTTCAAACACAACCACACTTGGACATTAACTTCTCTTCCTCTGGGTAAGAAAGCAATAGATTGTCGCTGGGTCTTTGATAACTCCTAATCCGTCATAGTATTTTCATGATTCATAGGTTTAGTTTTATTTCCGATTCTTGGACTTTGCCGACTTATTGAGTATATTTGAGTACTTCTTCTATCACTTCGTGCATCTTGCAAGAAACGATGACATGTTAAGCAAACACGAGTGATTATGGCGAATCCATCTGAAAACATGACCAAGTGATCAAGATGTGATATGAGCACGACCAAGATGAAATATGTAATGAAAACATGTAGCACGGTCGGGCATCACCTTGTGCACGACCGAGCTGAAGAGGCAACCAAGCTGCACGACCGAGCTACATCACAAGTACGATCGGGTAGGAAGAAGCACAAGCAGCACAGCCGGGCAGATACACATGCACGACTGGGCTAGAGCTCTCCTACACTTGCACGGCCGAGCACAATCACTTGCACGACCTAGCTGAGGACACAAAGATGAAGGACGGTCGAGCTTCAACAAATGCACGGTCGGGTGGAGAATGAAGCACTTAAACACGCACGGTCGGGCATTATCAAGGTGCACGACCGGGCTTCAACAAAAGCATGACCGGGCCTTTTATCTAGAATCAACCCCGTAGCTTATGCACGACCAAGGCTTGCTCCATGCACGGTCGCGCACTCAAGAGAAGACATAGCACGATCGGGCATTCATAGGAGCACCGTCGGGCTTGCATGCCAACAACCAAAGCGAATCACACGGACATCATTTGAACGGGCCTGGATTTAAAAGGAACCAGAAGAGAGAAGCCAAAAACAGACCAAAAGAGAGGAGAGAGAGCACGACTGAAGAAGGAGACTTCGGGAAGCCGAAGGATACTTAGGAGGCCAAGCTCGGAGGATAGGGAAGATGCATACTTTACTTTTTGTATTAATTTCTCTATGATTTCTGAGTAGTTCTCGTTGCCATGGGTTAGGGATGCCATTATAATGGATTGTTGGTTCTTTAATGCTTGATATTGGTTTTTGTTCAATCGTATGGTTCGATAGGTCGTAGTTGTGCTTAATGCGTTCTTAGTTTGTTGATTTCAAGTTTGAATGAGACTAGATCCATTCGATGAGATTAGACACGTTTGAATGAGATTAGAGATTCGTCTAGACATCGAGAGAGTCAGACTTAAGCCTCGGAATAAGCCTTCCAATGGATTAGATTAATGAGAATCTAGCGATCGGTTAATCTATTTAGGTACGGTAGAACTCCCATTGTTCACCTTGTGTTTAGGATATAGGTTTATTGCATCGAGAGGTGAGTACGTTTATATCCTAGATAGTGAATTTAGGCATCGAGAGAGTCACTTCCGTCAATAGAGATCGAGTTCCCATTGTTTCCGATAGTAAAGGTTAGCGTTCCCCATTGTACTTCATGCATCTAGACGTTCCGCGCTGCATCGAAAGATGAGTGACGTTGATTCCCTAGGTAGATGATTTAGGCATCGAGAGAGTCATTTCCGATAGTTGAGGTAGAACTCCCCACTCATTTTTCATGCATCTAGACGTTCCACGCTGCATTGAGAGATGGGTGTCGTTGATTACCTAGGTAGTGGACTTAGATTTTAGTTCCCCATCGATTGATATAAACCGATTTCATGTTCTATAGAAACATCCATTCCATGTCCTTGTATTCCCGAAACCCGTGGTACTCTATCTTGCTGCCACGAATAATTGGTTCGTTCACCAAATGGATGTTCACAATACTTTCCTTCATGGCAACCTACAAGAGGAGGTTTACATGAAGCTTCCTCCGGGATTACATACTTCGGATCCTACTACGGTATGTCGGTTGCATAAATCTTTGTATGGCTTATGATAGGCTCCCCGATACTGGTTTGAGAAGCTTACCGCGGCACTTCTTCGTTATGGGTTCAAGCAATCTTGGTTCGATTCATCTTTGTTCTTTTGGGTTCATGGACAAACGCGGCTGCACCTTTTGGTGTACATTGACGGTCTCCTTATCGGCGGCAATGAGATCGTCGCTATTGAAGTATTCAAGGCTTAATTTCGACAATGCTTTCACATGAAGGATCTTGGCACCATCAAATACTTCCTTGGGATTGAGGTGTCTCGTAATGACTCGGGTTTCTTCTTATCGCAAAGAAAATATGCCCTGGATATTGTGTTCGAATGCGGTCTTCTTGGTTGTAAGCCCGCAACAACTCCTCTCGAGCAGAATCATAATGTGCAGACATCTTCGAGCCCGTTATTTTCAGATTCTGAACGATACCGAAGGCTGGTCGGGCGCTTGCTATATCTCACACACACTCATCCAGATCTCAGTTTTGTGATACACGTGCTCTCTCAGTTCATGCAGAAGCCGTGCCTTGATAATTGAAATGCGGCCTTACGGGTGGTTTGCTACTTGAAGGCGACTCCCGAACAAGGACTCTGGCTTCACTCGGACTGCTCCTTGACTCTTTGCAGTTCCTGCGACTCTATTTGGGCCACTTGCTTGATTTCTCGACGTTCAGTGGGTGGAAAGATTGTGTTCCTTGGTCGAAGCCCGATTTGTTGGAAGACTAAGAAGCAGGCTACCGTGTCACGCTCCTCCGCTGAGGCCGAATACCGTTCAATGGCTAATCTCACTAGCGAGCTTAAATGGTTGAAGGCTTTATTGAAATGTTTCGGAGTTGTTCACTCGGCCCCCATTCAGATGTTCTGCTACAGCAAAGCGGCGATCCATATTGCCACCAACTTGGTCTTCCACGAACGGACGAAACACATCGAGATTTGCTGTCATTTTATCTGCGACGAATTTAAGCGTGGCCTTATCTCTCTGGCACACGTTCGGTCCTCCGAACAATTAGCAGATTTCTTTACAAAGGCTTTGGGTCATGCTCTGTTCCATTATCTCCTCCCCAAGATGGGCATTCGACACTTACATGCTCCAACTTGGGGGTGTAATGGCACAATATTCTCGTAATCATCTCGTATGGGATATTAGCTCCAATATGTAAAGTAGTATATTTGGTATATATTATGCTGCCTTTAGAATCTCATTCTTTTTGTATATATTATTAAGGAAGATCAATAAGAAGCCCACGAGATTGTTCAATATTGGTAAACATTGCATTTTTAGTTGTGAAAGGGGCAAACAGAAAATAGTTTGATCTTATATATAAAATCCATAAGTCGATATTATCCCGTGCTGTTAATCTGCCAAGGATTCACCGATCAAAATCACTAATTTATTTTATATACTTTTTCATCGACTTTGCTTCAATCCTATCAAAGTCACTAACTAAAAACCTCACCTATAAAACACAAGTGACAAAAAGTCGCTATCTACTGATCAATGTATGAAAAATGATCAATTTATGTCTATTTTTTTCGTTACTGTTGATTGATTTTTAAAAACCATTAAACTATAAAAATTCGATCCAATACGAGTGTAACATCTAAACTAGAAAGTATTTCCAATGGATCCATATACGTATTAGATAAACCCTTGAATATATATAATAATCTACGAACCATATAAGATAGATAAATATCCAATAAACTTTAGATATACTTTAAATAAAAGACAACTGTGAAATAGAGTACTCAAACTCATGACTTTCAAAATGGAGATAACCCGCATTTATCAACTATGCTACTTGAGCACGGATAATATACTATTGATTCTTGAATCCAATTAACACATCACTTAGGATTATAGGTTTTGGTTTGAGACTATATTATAGAAACACTATATAAATATACTTCAAATAAATAAATAAATAAATGAATTATCATAGTTATATATCAATGATAACATTTCTTTGATACGTTTTAGGTATAAGATTTGATGTAATTTTCAAACATTTATATCAAATTTTATGTTTTATTGTAGAAACAAGTGAGAATAGATTTTTCTTTTCGGGAAACCTTGAAGAGTAAAGTAGGTTTTAGAAAAAAAAACGTAACCGACAAAACACACTGTGGAATCCATTGGATTTTTCGACACTAAAACAAGGGAGAGAGATGTTACATCATGAACATAAATAAGAGAACGTACGAAACTGGTCCTGTTGATAATAAAAGTGGGAGAGAGTACTCTTTCAAACTCTTTTATTTTAATCATTCTTCGGTCCATTTATTTAAATGTGGACCTTTCTCTATAGTTGTTGTGGCTTCATGTTACCATAATTTCGACATATAGTTCCAAAAAGAGTATCCAATGGGTAGTTCCTTCCAGTTTCTTTGATTGATTCTTTACCATTATGTTGGTACCAAACAATAAAAATATATACCCAAGATCCTTGTTATGATTCGCATAAGTGTTTATCTCTCTATATACATATAACCTTTTTGCGTG
The DNA here is from genome assembly GCA_036759665.1 of Gynandropsis gynandra. Lineage (NCBI taxonomy): Eukaryota > Viridiplantae > Streptophyta > Magnoliopsida > Brassicales > Cleomaceae > Gynandropsis > Gynandropsis gynandra. Next base: position 32,816,831 of record CM071871.1, on the reverse strand, counting down.
GTTGAAAACTATATTAAATCGTATATTGGAAGTTGAAATTTTTTGTTTGGATATGATGAATAATATAGATGTTGAATTTTTTAAAAATATGTTATTTATTCATATAATAAATTTGAATTCACTCGCAAAACAAATCAAGTCTAATAAAATTATGTTGATTCATTTTCAAATAACCAAAAAATATTAATTATTCGTGTAAAATGTTTAAAATTATTCATATAAAATGTTTTTACAAATAAATTTATTAATCCAATTTCGAAAATATATATAATGTCTACATATAAAATCAATTTGAACTTTACTAGAAAAATGACTTTACAATATTTTAAGAAACAAAAGATAGTACAAGTTTTTGCCCGGAAAGATGTATGTATTTTATTTTTGTTACTATTTTTATTGATATGATGGTGATGATGATGAGGGTGATGATGTTGTAAGTTTGTACCAACAAAAGTCTCAATGTTATATAGTACGTGAAATCTAGGGTTTATTCATTGGTTCCATACGTCACTCTTCTTGTGCTAATATATCTTAGCATTTTTTAACATAATTTCCATTATATTTTGTTGGTATTATGAGTGGGACAGATACATATGAAATGTCATTAATTTTCATTACATAGTGCCTAAAACGTTTCACATTATTGTTCTTGGTATACAATTGTAGTTAGACTGAAATAAACCAAAGAGAAGACAATTTATATATTGAGTAAAACGTTTCCTATATTGCTTAGTTTTGAGACATCAGATTTTTTTTTTACATTTCATTAAATGATTTACCTATTTATACTTTAATTATAATTTTTAATTGGGATTATAGAATTTATCTTTCATAACTATTTTTTAGTAAGTGATTTTTGTTGAAATTTGGTTTAATGGAATGATTACTTTATTTTGTTTGTTAATTGTATTTATCACTCATTTAATGAATTGATGAGCTACATTTATTATATAAAATAGTAACTTACATAAAATTAATGGGGAAACAGGTTTCAATAGACATTTATTTATTTATAATAATGTAATCTGTTTGCAATAAAAATCTCATTTATAATACAATGTTAGTATCTTTGAAAATATTTTTTTTTAATTTTAAAAGAAATGTATATATTGTGCTATATGTATATGGGTTAAATAAGATTTGTTTTCATTATAATACTCAAATTTAGAATATTCTTTAATATAATCCAGTTATATTAAATTAACTATAAGGTTATGTAATATTTTATTAATAAAGGAAGAATAGAAAAATGTATGGATTCACAACAGTAAATATGAATAAAACAGAAGGAGAGAACTAAATACGAGTCAAAGACCCAGAAAGTGGGAACTATCTTTCAACTCAATGGGAAAGATATGGCAATAATTTTGTTGAAAATAATTGTGGAAATATGTATATTTGGACCGTCACATTTTGTTATATGTATAAAAATATATTTCTAAATCGAATCGTTCAATATATATCTCCATGCCTTAATTATACTATTTAATCGATTTGGACCACTATTACATGATGAGACTCGAAATATGAGCTCGCATTGGTTTGTTTTTCTTGCATTCTTGCATTTTTTAGATTTTGTATATTTTAAAAAGTTTAAATACAAGTGTTTTGAAATTAATGGTTTAATGTTAATCATCAACTTCAATATCAAGTTAATGAAAGTGTTATGCATTTTCTGTAATATTTTGATAGTTTAGGGTTAAATTGTAATTATTAAAAGTTAATAACTATTTAATAAACGAAAAACGAATTTTCGTGATTAGATTACACAATCACAAAATGTAAACCCTAAAACTAATAGTCGTCAAAAGGAATACGAAGAACGAAAACAGTTTCGTTCATCGGAGAATTCCGCACCAACGGCTGGAAAGCAGATATGATCTCGGAGTCGATACGCGTAGAGGGCTTGCATAATCAAGCACTGGTGGCATATAGCGACTCAGCGGGACAGCCTATGGGTGAGGTGGATACATCACATGTATTTAACACGGGTAGGCCCTTGGGAATGGAATGTGAATCGGCGGGACTCCCCTCTGATCAAGACCATTCTACATGTTCGAGATATGGTGCGTGCACTGGCAGGCAACGAGGCTAACAACATGGAAAGAATGGAGGGATGGTGTGAGATGGGAAGATTCCGGATATCCAAGGTGTACGACGATATACGGCCTAGGAAACTGGTGGTAAAATGGGCAAAGGAGGTGTGGCCGACACACAATACGCCAAAGCATTCCTTCATCCTGTGGCTGGCTTTACTTGGTAAGCTTCCAACCCTTGATCGCCTCACTTATCTAGATATCGACAAAACATGCAGGTTATGTAATCAGCATATGGAGAGCCACAACCACTTGTTCTTCGAGTGCGGATATGCCCAGCAAATATGGTACCAAGTGTGTGACCGCCAGCACATCCCGCGGTCCACCATGACGATCCAAGACGCACTCACATGGCTGAGGAGAAATGCTGCTCGGGATGATTGCTTAGCGCGAGCACAGGTGTATGCCATTGCGGCCTCGATCTACCATCTTTGGCGTGTCAGAAATGGAAGCATATTTGACAACAAGCGACTTCCAATTGAGGTAGCCGTTCGACTGATTATGGACCACATATCTATAGTACTACATGATAAGTTTCCCTCGGCCACAGTGGAGACTTTGCAACTCGGGAGGTAGTTTGGATGGGTTATCCGTAGGAAGCTGGCTTGATGCTGACTATATATTGTATATCTTGTATCTTGATTATGTCGGATATTTGGTGTTTATTTTTGCGATGTTTCGTATCCATCGCAGGGGTGCTCTTTTTCCTCATTGTCGGGTTTTTCCCTATGGGTTTTACTGCTTTGAGGTTTTAATGAGGCCCGGGGTGACCTGTACCCTGCTCTCATAGCTGCGATGTGAGATAGTACTTTTGTGTGTATTGTTGTAGCACAGTATGGGTGGCCTGCGTGTTACCCCATGTGTGCTAATGACAACCAGTCTGTATGTGTAACAGTTATCTTCTCCCTTCATGGGACACACGGAATAAATTTACTTCCAACCAAAAAAAAGTCTTACATCCGAAAATCACACGTTCAACGAAACACGTATTACGAAATCGTTTCTAAATCTATTCGTCGTTGAAACCCCGAAAAACCAATTCTTAAACATGACTAGATCTCATATTCAGGTTGATAAAACACGCTTCCGCACCCCAAATCAACCCAACAGTAGTATTAGAGCTTCTGGTCGTCTGTTTAAGATTAGTTTTTTTTAATTTTTGGAAGAAAATTGGATCAAAATTCATGACTGGTGGCACGCGCGTAGCACGCGCGAAGAACTGCACGAACCGAACGTGCCACCCGCGAAGGAGAAGCGTCGCACACCCGAAAATTGACAGATGGGTGGCGGTCGGATCCCAGATGGGCACCCGCACGAGGGTTGCTGGTCACGGGCGAGGGGCGGCACGACACAGAATTGCTGCGAAGGCCGAGAGAGGAGGTGTTTTGTGCGACCGTCGCACGAACGAATCGCTCGTAGGTGCCCATCACGTGAACGCCGAACTCGAAGCCAAAAGAGGCCTAAAACGCTGCAGAGGGTCAGCGGAAGAGAGGCGGCAGGCGATGGCGGCACACGAGCGACGGCCGAGGGCGGGGCTGGGCAGCGAGGGTCGAGGAAAAGAGGGCTTTCGACGCAGAAAAGGGTTAGGCGAACACTCACCGTTTCGCGCCCGACGCCGACGATACACAGCCGGTCGAGCGGCAGAAACGGAGGTGCCTTTGGCCGATGGTACGACCTGACTACCAGAAGGCATGTAGTTCAAGAATTTGATTCGTACGTCTATGACATCAGATGTCTAGTGGGAGGGATCAGTTAGTTTTTGTAAATGTCTGGACTACCCGGGGGACATGAACTTAATTGTTATCCGACCATGAGCTGAAGGATGAACTCAACTATATCGATAGGAACGACCTGACTACCAGGTGACTATGTGATATAGAGCCGAAGTTAATTCACTATAAATTTTATAGGGATAAAATTTATAAAGAATCTATTTTATATGTTTGGGAAACGTCTTAACTACCAAGGGGCTCAAGCATAGAGTTATAGATTAATGCTAATGAAAAATAAGATTTCTAATGTTATTGTAACGTTGATTAACGGAAAAGTATCATATTAATGAAGTCCATATCTTTATGATATTTACGATGTCTAACTCTTTGCTATAAATTTTCCTTTCGTTGTCAGATCTCCTGAGAATGTCTCAGTTCAACATGCGTCCAATTGTCGAGACCAACAAGCTGGTTAGTGAAAACTTCGACGAGTGGCAATGCAATTTGCGCCTGGTACTAACACATGAGAAGCTAATCGATGTGATCGACAAACCGGCTCCTCCAGTGCCAAATCCAGAGAATGACGAGGCCTTAAGTGAATACACCAAGTACGAGGAAAAGTGCATCACTGTCAATGCCTCATATTGACGTCAATGAGTGGCGAACTCCACAAACAACACGAGCATATGGATGCCAAGCAGATTATGGATCATCTTAAGAAGATGTTCGGTGAGTAGAGTCGGATGGTAAGATCCAAGTTGTCAGGGACTTTGTTCAAGTCCGCTCTAAGTGAGGGCTCTCTTGTGGGACCCCATGTGCTACGGATGATTAGTCTAATAGAACAGCTTGTGAAGTTGGGTTGTACCTTCTGCAAGGAGATGCAACAGGAGATGATCTTGCACTCACTTCCGGAGTCCTTCTCCCCGTTCGTGGTCAACTAAAACATGAACAAGCTGGACGTTGAGTTGCATGAGATGCACAACATGCTCAATGAGTATGAGAAACAGATGTCCATTGGGAAGAGGGTATCGTGATCTGTGCTGATGGTTGGGCAGTGCTCTTATCAGAAGAGGAAGGGCAAGAAGAGGCCCAGGACCAGGCATAGCGCGCCTAAGACAGGTGTGACCAGGGCAAAGGGAGGTGCCACCAAAGCCGACCAATCAGAAGCCGAGTGTTTCTTCTGCAAGAAGAAAGGACATTGGAACAGGAACTGCAAGGAATACCTACAGTCTTTCAAGGGCAAGAAACAAGGTAAGACATTCATGAAAAATGTTTTCATGATTTCTTTAACCACTATTGATTCATCTAGATGAGCATTGGATACCGGTAGCGGTTTTAACGTCTGCAATATGTTGCAGGGACTGGGGATCAGTAGGAGGTTCAGAAAGGGAGAATTCAATCTGAAGGTTGGAAATGGCGCCAGTGTTGCTGCTCTAGCTGTAGGATTGATTTCTCTTGTAATTCCTACGGGCAAGACTTTGTTGTTACAAAAATGTTACTACGTTCCTAAATTTGTTTCAAATGTTATTTCTATTTCTATGCTTGATAGACGTGGATTTCGAACAGTCTTTAGTAATAACATTTGCTCTGTTTATCATGGTGATGATGCATATGTGAATGGTTATTTACAACAAGGGATTTATGTTTTACCTGATGTTAACATTGAACCAATTAAAATGCATATTTTGGGGCATAAGAGAAAGGTAGATAATCGTCAAAGACAGACGTACCTTTGGCATTGTAGACTTGGTCACATCGGTGAGAAGAGGATGAACAGGTTGCATAAAGATGGTCTTCTAAGCCATTTCGATTATGAATCTTATGCAACTTGTGAGTCATGTCTAACTGGTAAGATGACCAAATATCCGTTTAGTGGAACCAGGGAGAGATCTACAGAACTCCTAGAACTCATACATACCAATGTATGTGGACCTATGAGAGTTCAAGCCAGGGGTGGATATTCATATTTCATCACGTTCACTGATGATATGTCGAGATACAGATTTGTGTTCTTGATGAGACATAAATTCGAATCTTTTGAAATGTTCAAGAGATTCCGCAGTGAAATGGAGAAACAAACCAGAAAGAGTATCAAGGTGTTGAAATCTGACTAGGGCGGTGAATATCTTAGTCATGAATTTGTCGATTATTCAAGGCAAAATGGGATTTTGTCTCAGTGGACTTCTCCTGGAACACCACAACATAATGGTGTGTCCGAAAGGAGAAATCACACTTTATTAGATATTGTTCGATCCATGATGGGGTTCACGGATCTTCCAATAAACCTGTGGGGTTATGCTTTAGAAGCAACTGCTTACATCTTAAACAAGGTTCCCATTAAAGCAGTCTCTAAGACTCCATATCAGATATAGAAGGGATGAAAACCAAACCTGAGACATATTAAGGTTTGGGGTTGTCCGGCCTTCTTCAAGAGACTTCAACCAGCCAAGTTAGATGCTAGGTCTGACAAGTTGAGGTTCATAGGTTATCCCAAGCAAACTATGAGATATTATTTCTACCATCCGTCTGAGCACAAAGTGTTTGTAGCCAGAACGACAACATTTCTTGAAAGGGAATTCCTTGAGGAAGGAATTCATGGTGGAGAAGTAGTTCTTGACGAGATTCAAGAGCCCGACGAACCAACACAAGCTTATGGACATGAGATGTCAAATGAGCGTTCTTATGAGCGATCTTAGCTAGGAGATATGTTATTAGGCTCCGGCGCTTCATCTTCAAATTTTGAAATGACAGTGCCCGTTCAAGAACAAGTTCAGGAACCTATTCAAGATCAAGTCCATCAAGATATCCCAGTGCAGGTTGAACCTGCTACACAGGCTTTCTTGAGAAGGTCAACACGTTCTCGACGTGCACCTGACAGACTTAATCTGATGGTGCAAGAGGATGTGGTCGGTCATAGAGAAGACAACCCGTTGACTTTCCAAGAGCCATACAAGGCCCAAATTCTGATAAATGGTGGAAAGCCGTGCAATCCGAGATGGAATCTATGAAGATCAAGAAAGTATGGACTTTGGTTGATTCTTCACAAGCTTCTAGACAAATTGGTTGTAAATGGGTTTACAAGAAGAAGATTGGATCAGACGGACAGGTAGATACCTATAAAGCTCGTCTAGTTACCAAGCGTATAGTCAACGAGAAGGGATTGACTATGAAGAAACGTTCTCCCCCGTGGAAATGCTCAAATCTATTCGGATTCTACTTGCAATAGCGGCATTCTATGACTACGAGATTTGGCAAATGAATGTGAAAACATCTTTCCTTAACGGAGAGCTCCAAGAAGAGGTTTTCATGACTCAACCTAAGGGTTTCATGTCGCCAACTCAAAGTCATATGGTATGCAAGCTTCAGAGGTCTATTTATGGACTCAAGCAAGCTTCTTAAAGCTGGAACATTCGCTTCAACAAAGCAGTTGAAAAGTTCAACTTTGTTAGATGTGATTAAGATTCTTGAGTGTACAAGAAGTTTAGTGGGAGCACGGTTGTCTTCCTTGTGCTTTATGTGGATGACAAATTGCTATTGGGAAATGACATTCCGACGTTGCAAGAGACGAAGTCATGGTTGTTTGATCAGTTCTCCATGAAGGATCTAGGAGAAGCAGCCTATATTTTAGAAATAAAGATCTATAGGGATAGACTGAAGAGGTTGCTTGGATTGTCACAATCCTAGTACATTAACAGTATCGTGAGACGATACAACATGGAAAGTTACAAGAAGCGTTATGTACCGATAGGCACTGGAATTTCTCTTTCTAGGGAGGATTGTCCTAAGACCCTAGAAGAAACAGAACGCATGAGCAGTGGGAGCCATCATGTACTCCATGACGTGTACTAGGCCTGACGTAGCCTACGCACTAAGTGTAGTGAGTTGATATCAGGCATATCCTGGTGAGGAACACTGGAAGGTTGTTAAGAACATTCTTAAGTACTTACGAAGGACTAAGGACCAGTTCCTCATTTATGGTGGTTCTAACTTGGAGTTAGAAGGATTCACTAATGTGAGTTTCTCGACAGACAAGGATGACAGTCGGTCCATTTCAGGCTATGTGTTTTGTCTGAATGGAGGCGCAATAAGTTGGAAGAGTTCCAAACAGGCTACTATAGCCGATTCAGTGACTGAAGCAAAATATATAGCGGCTTGCGAAGCAGCTAAAGAAGCGGTTTGGATGAGAAAGTTCATAGATGAACTTGGTGTGGTACCTTCGACAAAGGAATTTGATCCTTTATTGTGTGATAACACCGGAGCTATTGCTCAAGCAAAGGAACCAAGGTCTCATTAGAAATCGAAACATGTTTTTTGGAAGTTTCACTTGATACAAGAGACCATAATGCGCGGGGACGTGCAAATCCTGAAGATGGATGGAAAGGAAAATGCAGCGGATCCGTTCACGAAGGCGCTTAGGTCAAAGGAGTTTGACAAGCATAAGCTGAGGATCGGATTGAGAGAGATGACTAGCTGGCATTAGTTTCTAGACTAGTAGCGAGTTGTATTATTTTAGACATCGATTTTATTTTTATAATATATGGCATTATTTTTCATATGATGAGTTTCATAGTTGTATGATAGAGTCCAAGATTTAATCTGAAACTTGACATTATCATAGAGATCATAATAATGAGAGTCAAGTTTTTGTATGATTTAATCTGAATTGTTCTTGTTCGTAGGATCACTACTCAGACTACAGTGATCCGGAAAGAACAACATGTATGTGATAAATTTCTATGTTGATAGAAATCAGTAGATCTCTTTTACTGAATCACATACATGGGTGATACACATTATGATGTGATCACTGAGCTGACCTAAAGGGAGAAATGCTTAATGGTTAAATAACCAATGAACTATCATAAAGATATTTCCAGATAGTTAGATAGTTAGTTTTTCCTTAGACCTGAGATCACCATAGTAACTAGCATCGCATCTATTATTCTTTGGTTCTGGACACCTAGTATCTGAGAGTACTAGTTGAATAGATATTGGGAATAATTAGATATTTGCGTAGTTAGTAACAGTAACTGATGAGATCCGTCAACTCTGTTAAGAATTAATTCTACATATATGAGATTAATCATATATGGATAGATTAGTTCTTAATAATCTCCTAAAGATAAAATAAAACACACACAACTATATTTGGTAGTCAAAGTGGCCGTTGGAAGGAAGGAAATGGATGTTGCTATTTTTGAGTAATTAGAATCACATGTGCAACTCAAGAAACCAAGCAATAAAGAGTTGTCCCTTTCTCCTCTTTAGCCGTGAAAGATGAGGACACATTCATTAATTATGTTGTACTTGTAATTTTAGTTTAAATTCAGCTCATGGTCTCTATATATAGAACCACTTATGTAATGCTTAAACTCATGGAATGAATTAAAGTTTATTTCTAATTCTTCTTTCTATTCTCTTAGTTCTACAAAAATCTTATTCTCTTCTTAAACACTCAAATTCTAACATGGTATCAGAGCGGTTTTAATTTATTCTCTCATCATTCTCTTGTGTTTCTAAGCTCAAACTCTTGATCTCTCTTCTTCTTCATATCACTAAAATCTCTTTACAAGCAAAATGGATATGGAAGGCACAAAAGTGGTTGTTCCCATAATTCTCAAAGGTCCAAACTACCTATTATGGTCAAGATTAATCAAATAAGCCCTAGGAGACAAAGGACTTTGGAAGCATATTGAAGAAAATGAAGCTCCAAAGGTAACATCTCACGGAGAAGATGGAAAAGAAATTATCACCATGGACTCGGAAAAGTAGACACAAGAAAATCAAGTCGTCCTATCTTTCCTTCAAAACTCCCTTGAGCCATCAATCCTTGAAGCCTATTCCTATTGTGAAAGTGCAAAGGAATTATGGGACATCCTCGAGAAGGTTTTCGGCAACATCTCCAATATAAGCCGGATTTATGAAGTGAAAAGAGAAATCAACAATCTCACACAAGAAGGGATGACCTTCAACAAACATTTTGGGAGGTTTAGGTCCTTATGGGCGGATCTAGACATCTTAAGACCGAGCTCCATTGATCCAAAAGTTCTCAATGAGAGGAAAGAACAACATAAAGTCTTTAGTCTCCTCTTCACCCTAAGTCCCGCCTATAATGATGTTATCAAACACATCCTTAGGTCCGACACTCTACCAAGCCTAGAGGATGTGTGTGCTCAAATTCAAAAAGAAGAAGGGTCACTTGGCTTATTTGGAGGCAAAGGCGAGATGATTCAACTAGCAAAGAAGGGACATTTTCAACAAGGAGGCTTTGGAGGCTTTGGCGACAAACAAGGATTCAAAAAATGTGTGTATTGCAAAAAGGAAGGACACACTAAAGAGGAATGTTGGATCCTTCTTCCCCACCTCAAGCCACCAAGGAACAATAATTTCAAGAACCAAAGAGCTCACTTTTCCAACGGTGCATCTTCTTCTCAAAATCATGGGGATGAATTCAAGACTATGGCCGCCTACATGATGAATGCTCAAGTCAAGAACCAAAGAGCTCACTTTTCCAACAAAACACAAGGAGAGCCGACCGGTGCATCTTCTTCTCAAAATCATGGGGATGAATTCAAGACTATGGCCTCCTACATGATGAATGCTCAAGCTGAGATGGTCAAGAAGTCCGACCTTGAAGCACTCATCAAAGCCTTGAAGGAGAATTTCGGTAATAAAGAGGGGAAAGGTTTTCTTGCATCTAAAAATACTAAACCGCTATTAATTGATTCCGGAGCTTCTCATCATATGATTAGTGATGCTAATCTCTTAAGAAATATTAAACCGGCCTTAGGTAGTGTCATAGTAGCAAATGGTTACAAGGTTCCAATAGAAGGTGAAGGAATTCCTAATTTATTTGAAAAAGATACAAAAGCATTATACTTGCCTAAGTTTACATCAAATTGGTTATCGGTTAAAAGAACCACAAATGATTCAAATTGTAATATATTTTTAGTCCTGATGAGGTTTCTTTTCAGGATATTAAGACAAGGAAAATATTTGGCAAAGGAGTCACCAAGGATGATTTATACATGCTTGAAGACACCGAGTCTTTTTCGGATGTTTTTGAAATTTCGGATGTTTCTAATGCTTCTAATATTTTCAAAACTTTTTCAGTCTCTTATGATGATGTTATTTGGCATGCTAGATTAGGACATCCACATGTTCATGCCTTAAGCTTAATGTTGCCTAATGTTTCTTTTAAATCGGATGAATGTGAGGCTTGCATTCTAGGAAAACATTGTCGAACTGTTTTTTCTAAATCTCTCACAAACTATGAAAATTGTTTTGATCTTGTGCATTCGGATGTGTGGACAGCCCCATGCCTAACATAAAGTCTCGAAAGTCATGAGTTTCGTGAAGTATTGTTTTTTATCTACTCATGAACACTTGCAACTTCAATGGTTCTCCTTCGTTTCTCAAAACAAATGATAAAATTAGGAAAAAAACAAACCACTTACGAGTTTTTGGTTGTGTATGTTTTGTATTAGTACCCGGGGAACAATGAAACAAACTAGAGGCAAGAAGCACAAAGGCTATGTTCATTGGATATTCTACTACCCAAATGGGGTATAAGTGTTATGATCCCTCTACACGGCGAGTTCTAGTATCCAAAGATGTCAAGGTCATGGAAGACAAAGGGTTTTATGATGATAAAAATTGGGAAAGTATAAAGGACTTGGCTAGTTCACCTTCAGACCGAGCTATCAACCTCAAGAAAATTTTGGAGACACTTGGGGTTAGGAACCGTTGAACTACCAAGAAGGAACGCAATCATCCATCTAACACCAAGAAGCGCCGGAATTGCGGAAGAAAGAGCCGGACTTGAGGAAGAAAGATCACAAGAAGGCAATACCGTTGATCATGAAGGGGGAAATGAAAATGGACAGTCCGAGGCTGATATAAATGCCGTGGATCAGATGAACTTTCAAGAGGAAGAACATCAAGCTCATGATCAAGGAATTGCCGAGGTACAAGAAGTACAAGATGTAAATGAGGCCGAGGTACAAGAGGAGCCGAGGGTTGAAACACAAGAAGTGATACAAGGATTGAGAAGAAGCGCAAGGATAAGGAAGGTAAAAAGAGTGTATTACAATTGTGAAGCGATAGCTCATCCAATTCAAGCAACATGGAAAGGCACAGACTCGTGGCAAGAGGATTCACACAAGTGTATGGAGAAGACTATGTAGATACATTTGCTCCCGTTGCAAAGCTCCATACTCATACTATCATACTCTCCCTTGCCGTGAACCTTGAGTGGAATCTTTGGCAAATGGA
>CM071871.1:32771934-32803164 GCA_036759665.1 Gynandropsis gynandra | reverse complement strand
CCGTGAAAGATGAGGACAAATTCATTAATTATGTTGTACTTGTTTACTTCTAATTGTAGTTTAAATTCAGCTCATGGTCTCTATATATAGAACCACTTATGTAATGCTTAAACTCATGGAATGAATTAAAGTTTATTCCTAATTCTTCTTTCTATTCTCTTAGTTCTACAAAAATCTTATTCTCTTCTTAAACACTCAAATTCTAACAAACTCTTGGTTAGATTTTGAGCTCTATGTTGTCAGTAATCACAATGACTATACGAATCTCTGGCCAAAGTACAGTGAATGAATGAAGAATGGTGTTTCTTAGGTTCATTCATCAGTCAGTTATGATTGACATGAGACATAGTTGATGATCCGTAAGGCTGATAGTTATGACCATACCTAGAATGCATCCGAGCTGTAAAGATGGAAGGAAAAACTAACATCAACTTCACCTTGGTTCGTTTTGGGTAAGATTGTTACTCCAATGAGTAAAGATGTTACTTTACGCTATGCAGTCGTTGGGGAGTGTTGCTAGACGCCAACCTCATTTAGTTAACTAGTGGAGACTAATTGGCTACCGGTTTAGTGATGAACCTACAAGGTCACATGCATACGAGTGTCTCGGTATCTGCTTGTAATTGTTAGACAATCAATGTGGAATAAAATTATATTCATCCGCTAGCACCGAATAATATAATTGTATTTTGTTTTTCTTTTGGGGTTAGTACATAAGATGTACGAGCAAGTATGTCTATGGAGATACATATATTTTACTGTTTGAAATATTACATAAAGGCAAGTGGGAGATTGAAAGTGTTATGCCTTTTCTGTAATCTTTTGATAGTTTAGGGTTAAGTTGTAATTATTAAAAGTTAATAATTATTTAATAAACGAAAAATGAGTTTTCATGATTAGATTACACAATCACAAAATCTGAACCCTAAAACTAATAGTCGTCAAAAGGAATACGAAGAACGAAAACAGTTTCGTTCATCGGAGAATTCCGCACAAACGGTTGGAAAGCAGATTCGATCTTGGCGTAGATACGCGTAAAAGGCTTGCGTTATCAAGTCTTGCATCTGACAATCACACGTTTAACGCAACAGGTATTACGAAATCGTTTCTAAATCTGGTCCTCGTTGAAACCCCGAGAAACTAATTTTTAAACATGATTAGATATCATATTCGGATTGATAAAACATGTTTCCGCACCCCAAATAAACCCAACAGATAAAATAACGGATGTGACCATGATTAAAACAATATATTTCACACAAACAAAAATAATATTGTTATTTTTATTTTGAAATTCTATGGTTATGATTAGAATTGTAATTTTTTAATATAATTAACAAATTCAAATACATCTAATCATATATATTTGATAATGGAAATATTAAGGTTATTTCAGAAATTAATTTTTATTGAAATTGTAGTATATCACATGAGAGATCTAAGGGGTGGATTTAGGGGTAAGAAAGGTGGAAAAATATAGACCACTGGTTATAGCCAACTAAAATTTGAACATAAATGGAAATTTTATAAACATTTACTGAGATGTCATAATTTTTTTGTGTCGGCCACTGAACTTTTACAGGCATTATATACTTAAACCAAATATATCTCACTTTGTTTTTGTCCCTACATAGCTTGAAATATAATATAAATAAATATAAAATAAAATAAAACAACAATAAAATAATATTCTCAAGTTATAAAATCCAATTGCGATTAATCATCCATGGGACCCTTCATCGATTCGTTTGAGATTTGAAATTTAGTTTTACTGATTTTGACATCACGAAACAATCTAAAAAAACAAACAAAAAACGAAATACAATTTTAAGAAAAAACACGAGAGAGATAATAACAAAAAAGGAAATAATAATTATAAAAAACACTGAAGAGGATAATAACGAAATCTAAAAAACAAACCAAGAAACGACAAACAATTATAAAAAAAATGAACGAGAATAATAAAAAACGAAAGAGAATAATAACAAAAGGCGAAATACAATTATAAGAGAAAAAACGAAATCGAGTAATAAAGAAAAGCTAAATACAATTACAAAAAAGAAAGACAATAATAAAAAAACGAGAAAATAATAAATAAAAATGGAAGCAATAACAAAGAATCTTTTTTTATCAAAATGAATTAAAAAAAGTAAATACAGTTATAAAACTACGAAGGCGAATAATGAAAAAAAACAAAGAAAAAAAAGGTTCATAAACATACCCACAAGTATATGTGTATATAATAAATAGATCAGGTGTGACCACTATTTTTTTAGAGCTTTGAAATGTACATATGCTAGAAAAGCTTTACCTTTTATATTTCAAATATATAAAATAAATAAAAGTATATAATTTTTTTCCTTAATGAAGACAAAAGTGTTAAAAATAAGAGAATGGACCAACCAACTAATTCTTAATTTTTTGTCTATTAATGACTCATCCGAATATTTATTTATTTTAATGTGAAATTCACATAGGTGGAATTTTGTTACTCGTAAAAGAATTTTGTTACTCGTAAAAGAATTTTGTTATACATAGACCATAGAGTAAATAAAACTTATCTTAGAGCACCAACAACATACCTATTGGGACGTTTTTAAAAAACGATTTTTATTGTTAGAAATCTCATATAAAAATTTATAAAAGAATTCATATAATATATAAAGATACAAGTTAATTTATTTCATTTTGAGTTAAAAAATTCATAATTTCATCATAATATAAAATTCCATTTAATTGATATCCAAGAGATTATCAATCTTAAAGTGAATTTGGTTTGAGGTAAATCCATAAGAATTATCATCTTTGTAACACTTTTATTTTGGAATATCTAGGATTAAAGATGTCATTTTCATTTCTTAGAAATAATCACGCCTATCATTGTTTAAACATATTTATAGAATAAAATAAATATTTTTATTTTAATATTTGAACTATACATCAAAAGCAAATACACAATACTATGACCATAATAACAATCAATAATAGATAAATACGAATTACATAATAAAGTCTATCGAGACATATTGTACGCATCTCTATTGTTATGTTGCGATGCTACTCAATCTCATTGTTCCTATCTATCTATGATAATCCATAAACGGGTGAGTATGAAAAATACATTTAATAAAACCAATACATATACACACTATGTACCACATATTCGTGTCCACTGCTAACTAATTACATATATAAAAAACCACAACAAGACTAATGACACACACACAACTTTATCCGGTCAAACCAAATATCTTAAGTCTAAGTCTGATAGCACATCGGATCATCACTCGTTAAGTCCATATGAATCTAGTTTAGGCATAAAGTACAAGTCTGAAGGACGCATCACATTGAAGTTCTCGTAAGGTCACGTGACTCCAACCATTAGTACAACACAACGTTTCTTCACTCGAAAATCTAACATGACCCCAACGTGGTATCATGATGACATGTCCAATAACCTAACTCACCATAATGCTCCGTTGCTAGAAAAGTCCAATAAGACCCCAACACTAACATGATTCACCATAGCGTTCCGCCATTCATAAAATCCCTAGCACTCTAGAATGGTATGACACTCACCCCTTTTCATCTTGATATCACAATATTAACGTCGTCGACTCAATATCCGTTGCATGAAGACTCTCGTCCTACAAAAAAATATATATCGGCTCAAGCGTCAAACCAAAACATGTAAATTTTGTCGAATCTCAACTCTAATTCGTCTTCTTGATATGGACAGTCGGTCAACCGTGTAATCTAATCTTCAGGATTTCTCAAACCTCATTGGGTTCTTAGATTTGGTCCAATCTTTACTTCCAAAGTCCCAATTACAAAATTATTAAATTTCTAAAAATTCTACTATGTTCATACAATATTTTGAATACAAAAACATCTCAATGAATAAAAAATGAAACCAAAATAATAAAAAACCAAGTTTCTATGAGAAAGGTCTTCACCTCGATTTTCGGTGATTTAGATGACAAACAATATTGTTACGTGTGGCAACTAGAGTTTTTTCTTCTCTTAAATCATTTTCTTCCAATAACTCAC
This sequence comes from Gynandropsis gynandra, assembly GCA_036759665.1. NCBI lineage: Eukaryota > Viridiplantae > Streptophyta > Magnoliopsida > Brassicales > Cleomaceae > Gynandropsis > Gynandropsis gynandra. The sequence continues at coordinate 32,799,114 of CM071871.1, read as the reverse complement.
TCTCATGAATACAAATAACGGAAAAATGATAACAAAATAATTTAGAGTCTTGAACATTGACTACGAAGAAACTATGGCGATAAGATAAAAAATTTGTGAATACACCTTTTTTTGTTTATTCTTTTTTTTCTATTTCTTACTCACTCTCTCTCTCTCTCTATATCACTTGATGCAAGAATTGATGCACTTTATTTTTTAAAATTCTTGTATTTGTAGGTTTAAGTTAATTATGTTAACCTTATAATTATCTCAAATGGGTCAAACTTTTGTCATTACCATTCCCCCAATCTGAATAGATTTTGTTCTCGAAATCAATGCCTTTGTATTTGATGTAAAATATTATACTAATACACAATCAAACCATACTACTCCTCTTTAAGTAGTTATAGGTATTCGTGCATCATCTTCTCTTCTGCTTCCAATGTCTCTTATTCAACACTATGATGCTCCCACACGATATTTATTATCAGAATCTACTTAAGTCTTAACTACTTAACTTGGAAATCCACAATGCACACCGAACGTTCTTTATACGTCATGTCCTTCTTTAGAGTTTTGGTGTTTGTATTAGCATTTTCTCTGAAATTGATGAACACTTCCACAAAAAAGATACATGAAACAAATCATATATCACCTCTAATGATTGTGGTACGTCTAATCGATATGCGACCACTCCAATCCTCTCAATCATCTTCAACGACCCATGAACCATGGTGACAACTTATTCACCTAGCTCTCGCCTGATCTCCCTCACACTACAAAAAAAACATACGCATATCTGTCCGTTGATATCAATTCCCCACGGATTGTAATAGATTTTAGGAAATTATCAACTACCCGAAGTCCATTGCAATAAGTTGGAATTGCCAACAGCCAAACAACAGATATTATCCATTTCAACATTAGTAATGCATCCGTGAAAATGCTCATTGAACACAGACATTTGAGTCCAACGAATGCTCGTTGCATAGTTAAGAACTTCGAGGCTACCGTTGGAATAATCCAACAATGTATTTCAACGGGCATCCATTGATATTTTTAACGGCATCCATTGGTATTTTCAATGGATAGCCATTAGAATATTTACTATTTATTAATCAAACTCGAACCTTTTACCATTAAGTAATCAACCCAAAATATATTTTTAAACAAAGTCATCTTCAAATAGAGATATATATAGATCGAGAGAGTGGATGTATAGAAAAAAGGTCTCGTAACCGAGGAAGTTACTTAATAATTCTTACACAGATTGGAACAATTCATGAGTTTTGCATCGATGCAACCTTTGTGTCAAGAATGCGGGATAATGTTATATCCCTGCAAAATATGCAAAAACATGAAGTGTCGAAGTCAAGAAATTGTTTGCAAACACCTTTACAAGGTGGGTTTCGTAGCAAATTATGCAATTTGGTAATTTCATGGCGAAAATTGTGGCGTTAGAGATAGTGTGCAAGAATCACAAGAAATGAAGAGAAATTAAGACGTTCTTTATGAACATCCATGATCAATCCATATCTAAAATGGCATCAGATGCTTTTTCCAACCATGAATGTGTTAAGCAAACACATGAAGAGATGTCGAACAATGATACATGCCGATTTTCAACCTAGTAGATGCAACAAAATAACCAATATATGAAGGTTGTCGTGAAGGTCTGTCTCATTCATCATTGTCATCACGATTGATGAGTACAAAAACATACTACAATGTTGTTGAAATTTTCATGGATTCATTTTACAAAACCATGCGAATATTTATAAAAAATAATCAAGCTCCTCAGACATATTATGAAATAAAGAATGTTTTAAAAGATTTGAGAATACCACATGAAAAATTGATGTTTGTAGAAATAGTTGCATGTGGTTTTGGAGAGAAGATAAAGACCTGTTGGAATGTAAATCTTGTGGTGCAAGCAAATTTCGTCCAAAAACCATCTTCACGAAAATATGTATCGTACAAAAAGATATTCCATATGTTTGTAGCAAGCATGTTGAGAAGGATATATGAATACAAAATCGTTGTGGCAATGAGATGGCACAGAGAACACTCTACGAGCGAAGGGATAATGCAACCTCCATCGGATGGTAAGGCTTGGAAAGATTTCAATTAAATATTTTCTAAGTTCGCATATGAAACAAGAAATATTTATCTTTGTGTGTACACCAATAGTTTTAGTCTATATAGACAACATTGAAGTCAATATTCCTTGTGGCCAGTCATTTTGTCTCCGTATAGTTTACCTCCCAATTTGTATCTCAAAAGATAAATAATATTTCCAACGTTGCTGATTCCAAAATCAGAATATCCGAAGAAAAGTTTCGATGTTTTTGTAGCCCTTAATTCATGAATAAAGAAATTTGTGCAACAATGGATTTTTTTTTCTTATGACGTAAGTACAAAGCAAAATTTTACATTGAAAGTGGTCGTGTTATGGACAATTACCGATTTTCTTGCGTATGGAATATTATTTGGATGGAGTAAGAATGGGAGATTGATATGTCCATATTGTATGAATGATATAAATTCATTTTGACTAGTACATTGGAAGAAACCGTGTTGGTTTGATCGCCATAAAAGATTTCTTTCCCGTGGACATACATTCACAAAATATAAAAAACATTTTTCAAAATAACGTTTTACAAAAAGAAGAGACAATGTGCATGAAAAAAGGACACATATTCTTTACAAACGATTAAACATAATTGGAGATTTACAAGAATCGGTAAAATATGATGGAGATCGTGCGCATCGAAAGCCAAAAGGCCAAGGTGAATGACATAACTGGTGTAAACATAATAGTTTTAGAGCTACCATATTGGAAATCATTAATATTGCGTTATAATTTGCATGTTATGCATAATGAAATAATGTTTTCGATAACATCATCAACATTGTTTCGAATGTGATGGAGAAAACGAAAGATAACATAGAATCAATAAAAGATTTGAAGACAATATGTCGAAGACTTTATTTGGAGTTACGAGATGGAAAGGCATTTATCCCAATATTTAGATTGTCTATGCCAGCGAAAATATATTATTGAAGTGTTTAAAAGAAGACGTTAAATTTCCAGATGAATATGCATCAAACATTTCTCCGTGTGTGGCGTGTGTGGGTTTGAGGTTGATCGGGTTGAAAAGTCATGATTATCAGGTTTTTATACAACGACTTATTCAAATTGAATTTGTTGAGCTATTACCATGAAACATTCATAATGTGCTATGCAGAATAAACATATTTTTCAGATATATATTTTCAAGAAATTTAAAAAGGGTTGACTTGGAGCTATTAAAAAAAAACCTCTGAAGTATTATGCTCTTTGGAAATATTTTTCCGCCATCCTTCTTCGATGTCATGGAACATTTAAAAAAAATTTATTAGATGAGGCAATACTCTGTGGCCCAGTTCAATTCAGATTGATATATCCTTTAGAAAGGTTTTTCTTTCATCTAAAGAAAAAGACAAAAAACTAAACTGCGATTGAAGGATCTATTGTTAAACAATATTTGTTGGAAGAAATCATATATTTCACCATATTTTATTTCGAGTCGCATGTTTCGACGAAACAAAGACGCTCTGTAGAAGATCACACAAACTATCTACATCAATAGAATCATCAATTTGATGCAATTCCTGAATTATTTACCCCAATTGGATGTACATGAGGAAATCTGAAGAATATTGGCTAATACTAGAGGAATATGATCACATCTTGACATATATATTATTAAATTATCAAGAACTATTACCTTTCTAAAGGTACAAAACGATGAGAATCAAAATTTTAACTACCACCTACTCAAAAATAAATTCAAACCAAAAGTTTATCTTCGATATCATCTACAAGCAACTCTATTATTAAATTATCAAGAACTATTACCTTTCTAAAGGTACAAAACGATGAGAATCAAAATTTTAAATTACAAATATATATATATATATATTTATATATGTGTTAACATTCTTTCATTATATGATATTTGATGAAGAAATAATGGGTACATATCCTCATCTAAATCCAGATAAACTCACGAAAATGAAAGTTCAACATTGTGCCTCGTGGTTAAGAGATTACATAAATACATGTATTTTCTTTTATATATTTATACGTAAAATACTTTATGTTATAAGTAATCATTCATTTTATCTTATGTAGGTCAAAGGTTCCGATGAGAGACATCCCACCCAATTAAAAGATTTGGCTAATGGTACTGCAAGAAATATATTGTATTGGCCAATTATATTTACTCGGAATACACATTCCACACTTAAGAGTACGAAAAACATAGAAGCACGTTCAATTACAGCGTTTACGTTAATAGTGAAATGGAGGATGACAAATTTTTTATGCATTTTGCACCAAATCCTATAGGTGAAATATCTTGGTCTCGTTGGATTGAAGGTAATGCTTTTTAAATGTCAGTGGTTCGACCTAACCATAGAACACGGTTTAGAAAAAACTTGATGGGGAGGAATTGACATCAAACAACGACGATAATATAAAAGTATGATCCATTCATCACAACAACTCAAGCAGATCAAATATATTACGTGTACTATCCAACAATATCAAAATGTCAAAGAGAGAACTGTTGGGCCGTAGTTAAGATGAAACCGTGTGGAATTATAAGCATGGACAAAAAAGAAGATCCATTGCAAACCGACCACCTTGAGCCGATACGGTTGATTGGTACATAAAATTGGGAAGAGATTCTCATAAGAACTGAGATAGATGGAGAATACATCCATGATTATAAAGACGTTGAACCGGAAGATATCGAAGATGAACATGGAGATGAATTCAATGCACAATTGAAGGAAGACTCATCAATTGAAGAATAAATTGAAGAAGAAATGTGAATCGTATAATTGTAATATCAAACTTTTGTAATTTGTTTTTTTACATCATATTGTCCACTTTCAACGGGCATCCATTGGCAATCGCAACGGAAACCAATTGAATCGTTTAATTCTGTTTGAAACTTAGAAAAAAATCTAGTATTTCAATTTAGAACGTGCATCCGTTGATAATTCTCAATGGATGCCTGTTGCAACGATTTAACCTACCATTGGATGCCTGTTGCACAGTTTTAGCTTGCCAACGGATGCCCGTTGCAATGATTTAACATGCCAACGGATGCCCGTTGGTGTTTACAACATATTTCCATTGAAAAGGGTCATGATGGCTATGCTCTGCCTAGTACCCTCGTGGCATCAAGTCGATGTTTTCCGACGGGCATGCATTGTGAATTTCAACAAATAACTATTGAAACAAAGACGTACAAATATTTATGACATCTTTTCCTCGGGAAAAAAATTTGCAACGGGTATCAGTTGGAAATACCAATGGATTCCCGTTAGAAACCCAACAATCATGTCAATTAATTACGTCTATTAAGGTGACATCACTTCCAATGGATGCCTGTTGGAAATTTCTGTATATGTACCGTTGAACAATTCATTTTCAATACAATCTCAAAACCAAAACATCAATTTCTCTAAAAAATAATTAATAAACACTTAAACACAATGAGAGCTCGGCGATTTATTGGGCATGGTGGGATATTTGCGGGTTCTGCAGGAGCCCCGTCACTACCACCACTGCCACCATATCGGCATCGTTCACCTATATCGTCGTCATAATATTTGATGAAGAATATGATATGGCGGATATTGATGCTTTGATCGATAGTATTGAGGACCGTACCACCATTCATATTATTGATCTCAAACGTTTTGACAAGACGTTATGATAAGATATTATTTACAAATATGGATCTTGTAATTAATTATAAATATTTTTTATTGATTTCGTTTAAACGTGCCTGTTGTATTTGGATAATGTTCTTAAACACATGAACAACACATCAACCAAGGTTCGTTACAAGATCGACTTTATTACTCTTAGTAGGCGATGCTAGAAGTTATACGCCACCAAAGGTGGTTTACATTCATGGTAAATGTATTTAGTATAAAAATTATTTTAAAATTGTTATCGACTTTTAATTTATTGAAATTTGTAGCATGTATATAGATGGCAGAAGAAGGATATATTGCACATCTATACCACTTGGATGCATGATATGCAAGCTCGCTTGCACTTGATGATGAACAATGCTAAGCACAACTATTATAAGAAGAACACAAAATCGACATGGAAAACGGACGAGTCATTCAACCAACTCATCCAACATTGGGAGTCAGAAAACTTCAAGGCTAAAAGCAAGAAGGCCAAAAAATGTCAGCACGGTGAGAAAGTTCTCGGGGAAGTTCTGTATCGCTATACCTCGGGATCAAAGTCATTTACGAAAAAAGAAAGAACTTAAAAATTATTTTTATTAATAATTTAATTTTTGTTTATGTAAAATTATTAACTAATTATATTATTAAAACGTTATAGATGTAGAAGATGGGAAGAAAAGCGACTCTTCTTGAGTTGATTGTAGAGACCCACACGAAGAAGAAGTCCGTCGTCGGCAAGAGATCAACGAACCTGAGCTTGTTGACCCTTGGGCAGAATGGAAGGTGAAAGCTTTGACGGAGAAGATCACACAGGAATCATAAACTATGGGTTCAACTTCCAATGGTCTTAGTCTTTTCAAAAGGAAAAAAACTATTTAGAGATTTATAATAACATTATTGTTATATAATAATTCGTTAATTATGTAAAATATTTTATATCAATACACTAACTTTAATTTTATTATATTGCAGTCTGTTAACCACATAATGGACGTCTATACGGTCTAGATTCTCTACAAAAAGATATTGTTGAGGACGCCACAACTGTACCCCCCAATCCAAGAGATTTACAAGCAAGAACGATGCATCAAGCGGCTCGAGACTATGCTTCGAGCAACACAAGATGAGCTTCGAGATACGAGAGTGTAGATGCGTTACATGGAGAGTATCATCGAATTGATGACCGATCGAGCGTATCAGCCACTACCACCGACAGGGGGCAACAACACAGAGACAAGAACTGATTTTTGACTCTGATGCAACCCCTTCACGAGGCGTTGGCAAGCACGGGGATGAAGATGACTGTGCTAGTTTAGATGAAATGTAATACATTAGTTTTTAAAGTTTGTATAAATTTTTTATATATTATTTTTAAATTTATTCGTAAAACTATCAATGGATGGCCGTTTCAAATATTTAATATTTTAAATGGACATCTGTCGGCAATTTTAAAATTTCCGCCATTTCGTTCCAATGGGTATTCGTTTCTTTGTCCCGTCAACATCTTTCATTGGATACCTGTTGCAACTTTGTAACTAGTACCCGTTTATTCGTTAAACAAATATATTTGTTAGAATCCATGGAGTATTGTCAACGAAAATATCCATTGAACCGTTGTTACAAATCGTAACGGATGTGGTTATTCAATGATCGTTTTCTAACATCATATAATCCACCGAAATTCGTTGGAAAACGTCATTATCCGTTGGAAAATGATCTATTTTTTGTAGTATCACCTCACTTGCATTCGCAAATATACCTTATTTTATAATCTAAACTTGATGTCCTTTCTCTTTAGGTTTGCATAACTCTTCTGGAGATTCTCAGTTGCTTTTATATTTTGTTTAAAAGCTTATCTTCATAGTCTCTTTTACAATCTTAGCTTCAAAGAGTGGTCGCTCCCCCACCTTGATCCAAAAGGGTGTGCAACATGGTTATTCATACAACGCTTACCATGACATTCTGATGTTAGTGCAATAATGGTCGTTGTACATGAACTCAACAAGTGACAGGTGATTCTCCCAACTACCATGCCTCTCTAGCACACAAACTCGCAACATGTCCTCAAATGTCTTCAACGTCTTCTGAGATTATACATCCGTATGTGGATGATACGCAATGTTCATGTGCTACACATGAGAGTTAGTATGTGGATGATACAATATTCTTTACCATTTTATTTCATTATTTAACATATATTTGGTAAATGAAAGATGAAATTCTATATATAAAATGCTAAATTAATTACTCTTGTTTTTATATTCAACGCATGTTGGGATATAACACACGTCGAGGCCGTTTCTTGCAAATCATCGTATGGTTTCAAAACATATATTTTTGCTATTTGATTGGATTTAATGAGACACGGATTTTTATTCTATGTCTCTATTTGGTCTGTTCTTAATTTTAGTTAATATATATATATATATATTTTCAAAATGAAAATTCAAATTTGGAATGAGAGAGACTTTGTGTATAACTATCACCACATATTGAATTTATGTCGATTTAGATATATACCACTAAGACCGTACTTGACATTTCACATGCATATTACCAAGTTATCCACCAAATATATATTTCTATGTTTTCTAAATATTGAAAAAATTTAGGGCATTTTCTGGCTAATTTTTTTTATAGTTTTGTATTTGATAGATCCAATTAACATTAATATACTCATAGATTAATTGGAAATAAAAAATTACCATTGACATGCTATATATATATATATATAAATTTGTTACGATTTATCGCTGAAATATATATAAATATATATAGGATCCGAAAACATTCTCTAAAACAAATTATTAAGTTAGATAATCCAAATCAAAGACAAAAAACAAAAATCCATATAACTTAATATAAAAACATGAGATTAATTCCTAAAGACGAAGATCCAAACTCACATGGTCTTTCACACTCGTCTTGGATTCGCACAACATGCTTCGCGTGCTCGAACCACCACCCACTACGCACGAAGAAGGCGTAAACCGCAGAGGTTGGATCCTATTGTTAGATGAATGCGCAGGATAGAAAGTTGATGAAGAAGTACTGTAGCTTCTCCATATCCCTAATCGAGAATCTTTGATCGGAGAATTCGTACTCACCGGAGAATTATAAGCCCCGGCTCTGAAGTGGTGGCTTCCAAAAACACTAGAATTTGTCGTCCAAGGATATAAAGAAGATAAAGAAGTGGAAGCCAGGTTTCCAAAGCTATAGCTAAGGGCTGCGTTTGCGGTTGAGAGGAGGTGAACGCGTTTGGCATGTTGGCGTTCTCTCTTGTGGGCATTTTGGTGACCTCCTAGGGCTTGTGATGTTGGGAATTTCCTGCAACAGTAGTGGCATTCGAATCTTCTATTATTGTTGTTGCTGTGATTAGTGCTATTAGTGGCCGTGTTATTATCGACAAAGCTCTTGTTGATGCTTTGGGTATCCTCTTCCTCTTCCTCAGTTTCATTGTTGTTATTGTAATCGCCGTTATTATCAAGTTTGGACTTAGATTCTTGAGTAGCGAATTCGATACCGAAGAGGCGAATAGGTCTTTCTTTGTGTTGAGTTGGACGAATGAAAGGGACCTGAGAGAAGGACTCAACATTCATGAAATCATGGGTTTTTATGTTGTTGCTCGATGTCTCCATGTGTATGTGTTGAGAGAGAGGCCAAAGAGGAGGAGGAGAAAGAGAGAAGAGGCCTAAGCCATGTTATTATTGTTGTTTGTAGTTATGAGACAATGAGGGTTTCTGGCTTTCAATGTCTATTATGTGTTGTTGCTTCTTCAACTTGTGTTTTACAACGTTCAACATTCAATTTTTTTCTTCCATTTAATTCCTACGGATGCAAACATAAATACATACAAACACAGATATACATACGTATATATATATATATCAAAACATATTTAAATCGTTCAAAAATAGCATTTGAAAAAAAAAACACAGTGGAACCAACCCGGTTGCATATAGTTGTATCTTTTAGTCTTATTTATAAAATGACTCTTTCTTAAGAGATATATACTAGTATTCGTAATCTATGATTAACGGGTAAACTTCAAAAATACCTTTGTAGAGTTAAAGAGTGTTTCAAAAATACCTTTCCTTAAAAAAATTTCAACTTCAAATATACCCTTAAAATATTGATAAGTCGACAATTTTTTTCTCTCTTCCAGAGCACCTAGATTTTTCTCTCTCATGTAGCGCGAAAATTACATTTATCCCATACCACAACAGATTCGGCAATAGTAGCTTGAAATCGGCATTGGATTCAATGCCAATAGGTTGAAATCGTTTGTTGCCAACAAAGAAGCTTGCAATTAAGCACGTTCCTCAGAAAAACCAGATATGTATAGGCAGTTTTTTGTGTTTCTCTTGTGTTTCTTTTGTGAGTTATGAAAACGAGTCTTTTATTTATCACTACAAAAAACAGGCGTTTTCCAACGACCATATCCATTGGAAAACGTCCAAAATCCGTTGGAAAAGGCACTTTCCAACGAACGACAACAAATTTCAGTTCGTTGGGAATCGATCATTGCAAATCGGGATCCATTGCAAAAGTGTAACGGACAGTCCAACGGACTCATCCGTAGAAACATTTTAACGGAAGCCCGTTGGAAAAATTATGACGGATGCCCGTTAAAAATTCCAGCGGATGCTCGTTACAAAATTGCAACGGATGCCCGTTACAATTTGCAACAGATGACCGTTACAATGTTGCAACGGATATCCGTTGACATATTGGCGGGAAAAAACGTGAATTTAAAATTTCCAACGGGCATCTGTTGGAAAATGGCGGGAAAGAGCGACGGACGTCCGTTGTAAATCGGCGGGAAAGGGCAACGGACGACCTTTGCAATTTGGCGAGAAAACATTGCAACGGATGACCGTTGGAAACGTCGTTAAAAAAATAAAAAAATAAAAAAATAATAATATTATTTAACCTAAAAAGGTTTTTTATTAAAATATTAAAATTGTTTACAAAAAACATTAAAACTAAACTATTCCTATTACAACTCATTAAATCGGTTGCGCCCATATCATCTTCGCCATGATCACCACCACCTCTAGACGGAGTTGCATCCGAATCGAGTCCTGGTTCTTGCTGCGGCGTTGATCCCCTCACCTGGCTGGACATAAACTCAATGACGCTCTCAGAGTGTTGTATTTGAGAGGTTTGTCGCGCCACGTGGGCTCGAGTTTCTCAAAATTGTTATTCGAGCTCTTTGATCCGCCGTTTTTGCGTAAAACTATCTTGGACAGTGGGAGGTACCGTCGTGGCGTCCTCGACGATATCTTTTTGAAGCGCCCCAAGACTGTATAGACGCCCCTTATACGGTCTCACCGACTACAAGACAAACAAAACTAGAGTTAGATTTTAAAAAAATATGTTATTAATAATCGAAAAAAAGTTTACCTCTTAATAAATTTTGTCCTTCTGTAAAGGACTCAGCTCATCGGAAATCGAACCGCAAGCTTGTGATTGATGTATAATGTTCTCCGTCACAGCTCTCACGGTCTCTCCACTCGAGGATCGATGAGTTCGGGTTCGTCGACCTCTTCCCCGACGACCGGCTTCATCTTGGTGTGGGTTTCCAATAATAGCTCAAGAAGAGTCGGTTCTCTTCCTATCCGTTGCATCTGTAATATAAAATAAATTTAATTACATAAATATTTAAATAAACAAAAAATTTAAATAAACAAAATTTTACCAATTCGCGTTTTCTCCTCGAGAATGATTTTGATCCCGAAGTATGCGATGCAGACCATCTCCGGGAACCTTCTCGCTGTACCGACATTTTTTGGCATTGTCGCTCTTGGCCTTGAATTCTACGGACTCCCAATGCTGAATCATTTTGATTGAAGACCGCGTCTGTTTCCCATCTCGGTTTGCGATTGTTGGCGTAGCAGTTGCGTTTCGTGTTGTTCATCATCAGACGCATCCGAGCCTACATGTCGTGCATCCATGCTGTGTAGATGCGCAATGTATCCTTTTGCCGTCATCTGTATGAGCGCTGCAAAATAATTTATAAATTTTTAGTTTTATAACATATATATATATATATATAACTACTAAGTTGAAATTTAATGTAATAAAAAACTTACGATAAAAGTGCGCCACCATCGCTGGCGCACTACTTCTGGCGTAACTTGCGAGGAATAATATAACTGGTCTTGTAAGGACCTTTGGATAATGCTGTTATTTGTGTGTTTGAGTACATCATCCACATGAAACCTGAAAATCAACATTACAAAGTTATATAATATTTATAACTTATAATAATACAAATGAATATAATAACATTTTTTAACCATAACGTCCCAGCAGGACGTTGGGGTTGATAATCGGAAGGGGTTGACGTCCATCGAAATCATCGATCAAAGAATCGATATCTACCATATTGTCCTCTTCATCAAATATCGGCGGTGTCAATATTGGTGAAGGAGGACGATATGATGGTGTTGGAGGCCGGGAAGGTGCTCTCGCGAAACCAGCCAACATCCCCCTGATCCTATAAACCGTCTAGCTCTCATTTTTTTTCTACAGTTTGTAAAAGTGTTTGTGTGTGAAATGTGAAGTTTGCGAGGATTTTGAGATTTTGATTTGCGTTGAAAATTGAACTGTTCAAAGGGTTTATATAAATAGAATTTTCCAGCGGCATCCGTTGGAAAATCCAACCGATGCCTGTTGGAAAATACGTTATCTCAACGGACGCAATAATTGACGTGACGTTCTGCATTCTCAACGAGCATCCGTTGGAATTTCCAACGGATGCTCGTTGGAAATGCGTGTTCTCGAGGCAACGGATGGCTAAATGGCGGCTCATCTCCCTTTGCAACGGTCATCCGTTGCAATTTCGAACAGATGACCGTTGGAAATTCTGCATACTAGGGTAGGCATCATTACACTTTCCAACGGGCATCCGTTGGAAATTGCAACGGATGACCGTTGCAAATTTCTAACGATCATCCATTACAAATTGCCAACGGACGTCGTTAGAATAGTTTCGACCGTTAAGTTTCCAACGGATGCCAGTTGGAACGTTTGTAACGGGTGTCCGTTAGAATTTTCCAACGGATGCCCGTTAGAAATGTGGAAAACTTAGAAATTTTTCTAAGTGTCGGAGGCGATTTCGTGTTTTAACGGGCATCCGTTAATATTTTCAATGGATGCCAGTTGGTATTAGATAGTTCTAATTTGTAATACATCAAACGTCGTTTATATAAACTGTTCGATTGTATTAACATTTCGATTGTTCGATTACACATCATATACATTACTACACATCATGGACGTTACACGTCATTTACATTACACATCATCTACATTTATTACACATAATACACATTATTTTATTTACATTTCTTCTTCAGTAGATTCATCGATGGGCGAGTCTTCCTTCGATTGTTCATTGAATTCATCACCGTTTTCATCTTCAGCATCTTCAGGTTCAACGTCTTCATAATCGCGTATGAGTTCTCCATCTATGTCATTTCTCGCGAGAATCTCCTCGCGATTTTTATCAATTAAACGAATCGGCTGCGGATGATCGGGTTGCAACGGATCATCTTTATCATCAGAGCTTATGATCCCTCGTGGCTTGATTTTTACAACTACCCACAACTCCTCTCTTCAACGTTTCAATGTTGTTGGATATTGCACGTAGCATACTTGATCTGCTTGATCTATTGTGATGAATGGATCTTACTTACCATATTTTTGTGTCGGATTGACGTCAATTCTTCCCCAACGGTTTTTTTTTGTATTCAACATCCTACGGTTGGGTCGAATCACTGACATTTAAAAAGCATCACCTTCAACCCAAAGAGACCGATATATTCCACTTGTATGATTTGGTGCAAAATGTCGTAGAAGTTATCGCCCTCTATATCACTATTAACGTAAACACCATAGTTGTATGTGCTTCTATGTTTTCCATGTTCGTACGTGTGGAGCGTGTAGCCGCGAGTAAAGAAGATTGGCCAACACATGACATTTCGTACGGGACCATTAGCCAAATCTTTTAACCACATAGGAAGTCTTCCATCAGAATATTTCACCTGTATGTAGCATAAAAACAAATTAATACTTTTGTATGCACTTATTTTAATAGATGTGTACACCAGTACTTACGTAGTCTCTCAACCACGAGCCATAATGTTGAAATTTCATATCTGTGAGTTCATTTGCATTTAGATGAGGATATGTACCAAGTACTTCTTCATCAAATATCATGTATAATGAAAATATGTTAAATTTGAATATATATATATATACATATATATGTAAAGGATTGAAATTAATATGTACTAGTACCTTTCGAACGGTAATAACTCTTGACAATTTAGTAGTATATATGTGTGGACGTGATTATAATCCTCTGATGTTAACCAATATTAATTGGATTTACCTTCTGTATGTCCAATCGGTGTAAACATTTCAGGAATTGTGCCAAACTGCGAATTATATTGATACAAATAGTTTATGTGATCATCCGTTGCACGTCGTTCTTTCGTTTGAATATGCGACTCGAAATAAAATGTGCTGAAATATGTGATTTATTCCAGCAAGTATTGTTTGACAATTGATCCTTCGTGAACATTCCGTGGTAAGAGCTCAGCAAATGCAATTGGAATGAGCCGCTGCACAAAAACGTGACAATCGTGACTTTTCAATCCAATCAGCCTCGAACCAACATTATCCACACACCGAGCAATGTTCGATGCATAACCATCGGGAAACTTAACGTCCTCTTTTAACAATTTAAATAATGTCGTTTTCACCGGACAAGACAATCTGAATACCGGGACAGGTGACCTTCCATCTCTTAATTCGAACTCAAGTCGTCGGCATATTGACTTCAAATATTTTCTTGATTGTATATTATCCTTGGTTTTACCCGACACATTCAAAAAAATATTTATGATGTTATCGAAAAGTTTCTTTTTGATATGCATAACATCTAAATTATGACGTAATATCAATGATTTTCAGTATGGTAGTTCCCAAAAGATACTACGTTTATACCAATTATGCCATTCACCTTCACCTTTTGGTTTACGATGCCCACGATCTCCACCGCATTCAACGGATTCTTGTAAATCACCCATTGTGTTCAATCTTTCGTAAAGGATTTATGTTCCGGTTTGCATGCACGGTGCCTCTTCTTTTTGTAGCACGTTCTTACGAAAATATTTTTTATCTTTCCGGAAAGCATAGCCATGAGGAAGAAATCTTATATGACAATCAAACCAACATGGTTTGTTACCATGTACTAGTCGAAATGAATATGTATCCTCCATACAATATGGACATGCTAATCTTCCGTGTGTGCTCCATCCAGATAACATTCCATAGGCAAGACCGAACGTTTCTCGTTTCATACGGGAACTCGGGAAATATTTCATTGAAATCTTTCCAAGCCATACCATCCGATGGATGTCGCATTATACCTTCGGCCGTTGAGTGTTCGCGTGCCATCTCATTGCCGCAGTGGTTTTTTCGATTCATATAACCTTCTCAACCTGTTTGCTACAAGCATATAGAACATTTTCTTGTATGGTACATATTTACGTGAAGATGGTTTTTTAGGCCGAAATCTGCTTGCACCGAAAAACTTGCATTCCAACAAGTCTTTATCATTTCCCTAAAACAACATGCAGTTGTTTCTACAAACATCAATTTTCTCATGTGGCTTTCCCAAATCTTTTAGCACATTCTTTGTTTCGTAGTATGTCTCAGGAGCTTGATTGTTTTGCGGTAAATATTCCCGCATTGTTTTGCAAAATGAATCCATGCAATTTTCAACCACATTTTAGTTTGTTTTAATACTCATCAATCTTGAAGATAAAGATAAATGAGACTGACCTTGACGACAACCTTCAGATATAGGTTGTTTCGCCAAATCCAATAGGTTGAAGAATCGACTTGCATCTATGTTTGGCATCTCTTCATGCGTTTGTTCATTAAGAACTCTAGGAATAACATCTGACACCATTTCCACACATGGATTGGTCGTTGATGTTTAATAAATAACTTCTTTATTTTGTTATACTTGTGCATCTTGCACAATATCTCTAACACCGCAATTTTCACCGTGAAAAAACCAAATTTCATAATTTTCAACTAAACCCACCTTATAAAGATGTTTGCAAACAATTTCTTGACTTTGATACTTCATGTTTTTACATCTTTTACATGGACATAACATTTTCCTGCGTTCTTGACACAAAGACTACATTGATGCAAAACTCATAATTTGCTCCGATCCGAGTAAGAATTCTTGCGTAATCGCTTCGGTTATAGGATCTTTTCTTCTATACATCCACTCTCTCGATTTATATAAATTCCGATTTAAAGAAGACTACATTTTTTTGAAATTATTTTTGTTATTGATCTAAATAGTAAACATTCCAACGGACATCCGTTGGAAATTGCAACGGCTGTACATTGGAGGTTCAAGTGAATTTGTTTAAACCGGTGTGCCTCGAAATTAACAATTTCAACGGGCATTCGTTCCCAATTTTAACGGGCATCCGTTGCAAATTCCAACGGACGCCTGTTGCAATTCTTTTCCCGGCTTCTAATGGGTTTTCCAACGGAAATTGCAAACGGATTAAAGCCGTTACAATCCGTTAAAAATCGCGACGGATTTCAACGGATATAGCAACTGAAATAATCCGTTACAAATACGTTGAAATTTGTTACGGATTGCAACGGGCTTAGGCCCATTGAAAATATCAACAAATCCGTTACAATATGTTGCTAAGTTCTTCCAATGGATGGATCTGTTGCTCTGTCCGTTGGAAACATCGAATTTTTTGTAGTCGCACGGTTGCACTAGGTTAATATAAGACTCGTTTATTGAAAACGACTCTAAACGAATCATATTTGTTGAAATGTCAAATGATTGCAGTGAGTGACTTGGTCACAGAGTCGCACGATCACACTAGGTCACAGAGTTGCACGGTCGCACTATTGCACTGGGTCACAGAGTCGCACGGTTGCACGGGGTCATAGAGTCTCATCGAGGGGTCAAAGGGATCAAAGGTCAATGGGTCGTAGGGGTACAAGGGTCATAGAGGTAAAGGAGTCGCAAAGGGGTCAAAGGGTCGTAGAGGTAGAGGCACAAAGATCGTAGAGGCACAAGGGTCGCAAAGGGGTATAAGGGTCAAAGAGGTACAAGGGTCGTAGAGGGGTCAAAGGGTCGCAGGGGTACAAGGGTCGTAGAGAGGTCAAAGGGTCGCAGAGGGATCAAAAGGTTGTAGGGGTACAAGGGTCATAGAGGGGTCAAAAGGTCGCAGGGGTACAAGGGTCGTAGAGGGGTCAAAAGGTCGCAGGGGTACAAGGGTCGCTTGGTCGCAAGGGGTCACATAATTTACCCTCTTTTTATGTTTTTGTTACAAGTGTAATGGATTCGGTGAATGAGAAAATCACACTGATTTATGAGTTATGCGCAAAGATGATGGTGGGAAATAATAAAATGAAGTTGAAGTTAAGCTATTTGCCCAATATTTGTGAAAAATAGAAAGCCGACATGTATAATGAATGACAAGCATCTTATTTGTTATCTGTTTGATCGCATAAGAGGAATTCAACCACTACTGTATGTGGAGATAGAATCGGCAAATGTGAAGTGTGAAATCGAAATTGAGAGAGAAATTGAGCCTCTAATTCCTGCTTTTGGAAGCATTGCCAAAGAAGGTGAGGATGGAGGTGTTGTAGATTATGATGGATGTGTTATAGTAGGTCCAAATAAAAAAAGTAGAGTTGGGCGTACACCGACGGAAACAATAAATATTTTGGATTCAGATAATTCTGATAGTGAACTTATAAGCGGGTTAAGAGAAGATGGCGGGTGTACCATGAATGTGGTAGTTGATGAAGTTGTTTGTGGCAGTAATAAAGTGGTTTCTGATGTGCCAATAGAGCATAAGTATGGTGATGGCGAGAAAAACTTGAATGGTAGTTCAGGAGAAGGCAGACAATGAAAATAATATCTTCGAGTTCGAAGATTGATTACGTATTAAAATTAGGCAAGAGTTTGATCGCAAGAAGGATGTACAAGCATTTGTAAGGAAGGGTTCAATTGAAGCTTCCTTTAGATATACAACATTGAGATCTGATTTGAAGCTTTGGGAAGTACGATGCAAGCTTGCCGGATGTGGATGTAAATGGAAATTACACGTGGCAACAATTCCGAATTCCAAATGGTTTAGTGTGAGAACATAGCATCCCATTCATAACTGTTCACTTGTATCTAATGGACCGAAGCTACAAAGGGTACAACGCAAATGATTATTTGAATGAGGAATATGCCAGAAATTATAAAACACATCCAGCAAAAGAATTGATGGCTCGTCTAAAAGCAAAGTGTGGTGCCAATGTATCGCATTTGATTGCATTAAGAGGCACACGCGGTGCTCGAAACGAGATTCACGGTGATAACTTTGAACATAATAGGAGGCTTCCAGAGTGGTTGCACATGTTTGCAGGAAGAAATCCCGGATCTATCGCAAATCTTCAGTTCGACAGTGATGGTAAAAGCTTCCAATACCTTTTTATGGTTGTCGGAGCGGCTATAAGAGGATGGAAATACATGCGTAAAATGGTTGATGTGGATGCAACATTTCTGACAGGAGTGTACAAGGGAGCATTGATTGTGGTGACCGTGCAAGATGGTGAACATCAACAATATCCTATTGCATGGGGAATAGCCGAGAAAGAGAAGGATATATCATGGATGTGGTTTATGTCAAGGAAAGAGGTGATACCAGACAGACGTGATGTTGTTGTGATATCTGATCGCCATAAAAGCTTGATCAAAGTAGTCAAACAAGTGTATAAACAAGCTGATCATGGTTTTTGTGCGTGTTATATATCACAAAATATAAAGAGCTACTTCAATAAAGGGCATTGTAGAAAGTCTTCAAAGGGTGATACTGTGGTGAAAATGTTCTTCCAATATGCAACAGCATACACAATGAGCCAATTTGAAGTGTTGTTGAATGATTTGAAGGCGAGGTACAAAAATGACTTTTGTGACTGTTGTGACCTCTGCGACACTTGTACCTCTTGCACCTCTGCCACCCTTGTACCCCTCTATGACCCTTGCACCTCTATGAGCCTTTTACCGCTCTGCTACCCTTCTACCTCTGTGACCCTTGTACCGTTGCGACCCTTGTACCTCTGCGACCCTTGTGCCTCTTCGACCCTTGTACTTCTGTGACCCTTGTACCTCTGCGACCCTTATGCCTCTACGACCATTGTACTCCTCCGACCCTTTGACCCCTTTTGACCCTTGGACCCCTGTGACCCTTTGACCTCCTGCGACCTTTGTACCTCTCTGATCCTTGTACCCCTTTAAGACCCCCTTACCCTTGTGACCCTTGTACCCCTCTATGACCCCCTTAGCTCTGCGACCCTTGTACCTCTGCCACCCTTGTGACTGTTGTGACCTTTGTGGCCTTTTTTTTTTACCTTTTGACCTTTGCGTAGGTATCCTTTTGTTGCAAAGTATTTGGAGAAAGAGGAACTTGATCCCGTTAAGTGGGTAAGATGAAAATTTAAGGGGGAAAGGTACAACTTATTAACCACTAATGGTGTCGAGCCAATCAATTCAGCGTTGAATATGTCAAAAAAGTTTATGATCCTAGGGCTTTTAGATATTTTTTGGGAAATAGAGTAGAATGGTTCAATATGTATATGTTTAAAGCAATTACCGGTGATGATTCTCAAAAGTTAACACCTTACGTTGAGAAAACGTTACATGGACGGTTTGGACAGGCATCCAAGTATGATATTATTGAATTGAACAGTCTGAATGATGAGTATGAGATGAGAAATGAGATGGGTAGAAGATTTGTACCGAGTCTTTAAAAAAGAACGTGCGACTGCAAAATATTTGATGTGGATAAGTATCCATGCAATCACGCAATTGCGGCAGCCCATAAGGTTGGTTAAGATCACAAGATACAAGATCTATGTTCAATATACTACGTTCGGGAGACATGGCGTTTGGCTTACCAAGAAACCGTGTATCCGGTTCCTGATTGCAAGTATTGGGACATTCCTCCTTAATATACTGAAGTTACAGTTCTACCTCCTATGCTGACTGAGAAAAGGCATGGCGGGAGGCCTAAAGAGAATCGTTATCCTTGACCCGATGAGGCTCACATCTTCGTTGAGACAAACCCCATCTTCAAATATCAGCATCACTGACAGTGTTTGGAACGTGACAACCGAGACAACACCAACATCAAGAAAAAGAAAGGTTTGTTATTGTGTAATATTATATTATTTTGATTTAACCTTTTGTGACTTTTTGATGTGATTCAAATTTAAACAAATATTAACCTAAACTACCCGCAAGTGCACGATACATGTGTAGTAGTCTAGGAGTCGATCCCACAGGGACTACGCAACCCAATCTAAAATCAAACTACGATCCATACTTGCAAACGAACGAATATTGATTTTAAGATTGAGATAACTAAAAACAATAAACTAACGAGTTCTTAACGGTGAGACAAACGTTCTAGGAATCCAGTTTAACCACAAGACTACCGAAACCAACAACCAACCTATCTAATCATGCAATCCCGATCAAGTTATCTAAGGCAGACGATTCTAACGTGATATCTACCCTTTCTCAAGGCATAAACACGTGATCTAGTCAAGTTATCCCCTACTTTCGTGGCTGACAGCTTAAGCTAAACCCATAGGTTTTTTGATTCATCCATTTTACCCTCAACCGCTGCTACCCTACTTTCGTGGCCTAACATCGGTTTTTCTAAATCTGATTATCCGGAATTAGAATTCTCCTTTCGATCGTTGTCCTAAGTTCCTAAAACATGCATCTACCTGGCAATCGTAAACACAAGTCAATCAAGCACTCAGACAAAGAATAGATAAACGAAAACGGGAAATTGCATTCAAAGATAAATAAAAAGTGGTTCTGGGATAGCCAAGGTCTAGTCCCTTCTCCTAGATAAAATTACTACTCGCTCATGCGTTCAAAAGCAAACAATATAATTGAAGTAGAAAGTCTAAAGAACATAAAAACCAAGCAAAACGAAGTCCTGAATTGATCTCCAATGTCCCTTGAATGTCTCCTTTCCAAGAACTAACGAACAACTCCTCTCTTTACTCTCTCTCCGTAGCTTTGTATACTCTAACGTCTCTTCTCTCTCCAAAAATGAAGTGAATTCGGCCCCTTAGCTCTCCTCCTTGTCTTTCCTCTTTTCTTTCTTCCTTTTTCTCTTCTTTTTCCTCTTTGGACGTTCACTTCCTTTCCTTTTCTTTCCTCTTTGTTGTAGCATGCTGTTTTGAGTTTTCCATTCTTATTTGCATTGGTTTCTATTCTTGAGTAAGTGGGCACGTTTCCTTCCTATTTTCCTGCCATATAACTCTCATTCCTCTTCTCTAACAATGTTTCTTTTTTGTGTAGGCAACTAACCACTTTCTTTTCCTCTTTGGCCGAGTTTCCTTTTCTTGTTTCTGCAGGTGATGAATGCGACCCGTGTGGACTGGAGTGTCTGCCCCGTGCGGGCTCACTTGGAGGGGATGGATCCGAGCATGCCGAAGGCCTCCCCTCGTTGTGCTGAAGTTCTTGGAGTTTCTGGAAGTTAGGCCCCGCGCGGGCAAAGGTTTATGCCCCGCGCGGGCTGTGGTTGAATGATGAGTTCGCGCGTGCTGAAGCCTGCTTCGAGCTGTGCTTTGGTTTGTGGTGGTTGTGCCCCGCACGGGCTATGAGTTCCACAACGCGTGGACTGTGTTGGCGCTGATGATCCACGCCGTTTCTCCTCCAGTTGGTTCTGTTATGATCTTCGATGCTAATACTTTCTCTAGTATATGTTCTTTAGCTCCAAAACGAACCAAATATGGATTATAACCTGTAAGAACATGAAAACATGAGAAAGAGTAAAACAGATACAAAAATCATACGTCAACATCACGTCTATATCATAAACATCCCTAAAATCATGCGAGAAATACGTATGAAAACGAGACGATCAAAATCCCCCAAACTTGAATGTTTATTGTCTCTAAGAAAACGTAAACGTTGAACACGTGGGGTATACAAAAACCGAGAATTCCCATTTTTCCTAGAAATACCGCTAAAACGAACCTAACCGATCAACGAGCAAGTCGAGAGAAAATTCAGCCTAATTAAATATTCAGTCTTCATTCTAGGTTCACCAAGGCTACCTACAAGAAAGCAAATCGAAGGCAAACTGAACAACCAACCGTAACTCTTTCCACCAAACAAGATTTCAAACAAATTCTAAACGTAGAAAAATTGAGGATGCTTGTTTTATTTCCGAGGTTCTGTCTTTCTTTATTATTTTTTTATTCCTATTCTTTCTTCTTCTTTTTCTCTCTTTTTTTAATGTTATGCAGACACACTAGGCTTCTAGGACATCGGATTCGAAGGGATCTAGACTACCGATGACGGTATACTCATGCATCTCGTTCAAGAGTACAGCGGAGTAGGCAGCGTTTTTATTGTGCCATGCCCTTAGGACGTAGAAAGATGATCGTCAATCCACCACTTAGACCCGAACCATCGAAAAAGTGTCAAGGTTGATGCACTCATATCGATTTAAGATCATGCTTTTAGGCATTCTTTCTATCGACAGCAGAATGATAGTGTGTTCTCTTATTCTGCAAAACAAGCTCGATTTCATACGATCTAATAATCCTCATCAAAAGAAGTAAGGCATCGCCTATACGAAGTATGAAAATCTGAATAGAGAGAATAAACGATAAACTAGCCTAGCAACCTCATCTAAACTTTCCACAAGCAACACTAGGATTCCCAAAGAATTAGGACTTATTGTTTTTCAGTCGACTAATAAGCTCTAACGCTTAGGAAAAACCTAGCTCAAACATAAAAAATATCACGTAAAAGGCCAACTTCTTAAGTATCCTTGGTTGAGGGTTCATCTCAAAACGTGGCACCGGAAAAGTTCCTAGGACGTCTCTGACTCACGAAAACCAAAACAAACTAAAAACTACGAAATCAAAGAGAAAGATAAGAGAAAATGAAACGAAGTCACCTGAAAAACGTGAGCTGCTCCCCCAGACTTGAATTGAACGGCGTCCTCGACGTGAAGCTCCAAAGGAGGGTAAGGAAAGCTAGGTCACCTTTGTGGTTGTATTTTTTGTTTTATGTTTGTTTTGTTTTTTGTTTGTTTTTTAATGATAAACGAGTCTTAAACTAAACAACTACGAAAAATAGAAAACAAAGAGTTGGGTTGCCTCCCAGAAAACGTTTCTTTAACGTCTTTAAGCTTTGATGTGTCCATTCCTCATGTATGTGCAATGGGTGGATTGGAAAGGGCAATGGAGTTTCCACTTTCAATCGGTTGAACGGCTTAGTAGAGCTTTAGTCACTGTCCATTAGCTTTGAATGTTCCGCTCGAATCACTCCATAGTTCAACTTCTCCATGTGTGAAGACTTCTCGTACCTGAAAAGGATCAGACCAACGAGACCGCAGGTTGCCCGAGAAAAGCTTAGGACGAGAATTGAAGAGTAGAACTAAATCACCTAGTCGGAAGTCATGAGGTAGGATCTTCTCGTCCTGCCATCCCTTAGTCAATGCTTCTTTCTTTGGCACGTTATGCACAGGATTCACTCTTCGCTACCCGAGATTGGATAAATGATATCTGCATCAAATATTTTTATGGTTTCTTTTTCCATTCCCTCTTGCAAGTGTGGGTGCAGCCTCCTTTGAGTTTCGATGGAAGGTTTGTGGCTGTCTTCCGTAGAATTTCCATGCGTACATATTGAAGAGCTGACTCTCCTAAGCTTTGAGTGGGTGATTTTCTCATCTCATCTGCACTCAAGTTAGCATTTATACCAGCAGGATATGTTTTATCGCATTTAACGTACTCATACCAAAAAGAAGAAAGAAGAGGTTTGAGCTCAAGTTCGAACGCCTTCTCTACTGCGGATTCAGCGTGTGTTTCGTGTGGTATCTCCTCATATGGGGGGTCTCCTAGTGCTGAAATAGCACTCTTGAAGTTTGTGTATAGCTCGGCTCCTTCGTCCTTAAATCCTGCATCTTCGCAAAATAGTGTTAAGCATCGCACAAGAGGGTCGAAAATACTTACTTGATCAAGCGTGTCTTTCGCTAACTTGTCCAGTGAATCAATTCTAAAGCAAGACTCCTTGAATTAGGGTCCATTAATGGGGCTGGAGATGTTGAACTCTATCGTCCCATCTCCTACACGTAAAGAAAGCTTTCCTTGTTGTATGTCTATCATGGCACCAGCATCAGCTAAGAATGGTCTACCAAGAATAATTGGTATCCTAGCATCTTCCTTTATGTCAAGTACAACAAAATCAGCGGGAATGAAGTTATTACCTACCTTGGTGGGAACGTTTTCAATAATTCCCACCGAATATCTTACCGAGCGATCCGTGAGGCGTAGAGACATCTTTGTAGGTTTGAGATCTCCGAAGTTCATCCGCTTGTAGACAGAGTGTGGTATGATGCTCACACTTGCTCCTAAAGCTCCTAAATTACACAAAGCATTGTCAATGTCAATATTACCTATTTTGAATGGAATGGAGAAGCATTTCGGGTCCTTCAATTTTAGGGGCAACATGTTTTGAAGAATGGTGTTGCATTCCTCGGTAAGTGATATCGTCTCACTCTTTTCGATACACCTTTCATTGGAAAGAACCTCCTTGAGGAGTTTGGCATGATTAGGCATCTTTTGGAGGGCTTCCATGAATGGGATGTTGAGGTCAAGCTTCTTGAGGCCCTCTATAAATATGTGTACTCGTTCTTCATTCTTGCTGCTCACCAACCATTGAGGAAACGGTATTGGAAGTTTGTATGTTGGTGGAGCAACATATGGTTTGTCCAATTCTGGTTCAACTCCATCCATGATGACGATGGTACCTTTGCCTTTCTCCATGGACGTTCCAGCAACTTTCTCTTGCTCCTTGGATGGCAAGTGCTCAACCACATCACTGTTACACAAGCTAATAGCATTCACTTACTCTCTCAGGTTTGAATCGGGTTTTCTTGGAAGTTGTCTGGGATTCCGAGAGGATGAGGCAGCTTGCTGTGCTATGGACTTTTCCAAAATCTTCACGTGTGTTTTGAGCTCATTGATTGCATTCCCCATATCCACATTGAATTTAGCTTGAATTGATTGTTGTTGCCTTTGTTCTTTGATGAATCCAAGCATAACCGCCTCAAGGCTTGACAAAGGAGCTTGCGGAACTTTTTGAGTTTGCTGTAATTGCTGATTGATAACACGTAAAGTGTATCAATTTTAGGCTAGGTTTTAGTGTCATTTCGCATATATTTCATAGTTAGATTTACATTTCCGATACGAATCTTCGTTACATACGCCCGTTTTGTTGGTTTTCAGGTTTTAAGACGAGAAGGACTAAACGAGCGTAAAAAGGCGAATTCTTGAGTAAAACCACGCATTTTGAAGATAAATTCACTCGGAGTCAAAATCAAGCCTCAGAACTCAAAGGAACACCCGAGCAACGAGCGGAAAAGAGCAAAATCAAGAGCAGAAGAGTGCCCGCTCGGGCACCAAGGTCTACCCGCTCGGATAAAACCTCAGGGCTTATTTGCACACCTTGCACGACCCGGGCACGAAGGCAACATGATCGGGTAGCCATACCCGATCGGGTGCAAGCAAGGTACCCGCTCGGGCGTTAATTCGTCCAAAAACTCCCCGAGAGTTTACACGACTCAGGCCGTTCAATCACACGATCGGGTGCTGATGCCCGATCGGGCAAGACGGGGTACACGACCGGGCGAAGCTCTACCCGACCGGGTAAAAGGTGTACCCGAGCGGACCGCCTTTCTCGCAACAAACTAGATCTTGCATTCAAACGAGCTAATTAATAAACCAGAACGGATCTAGAGCAAGGGGGTGACGTACAGGGCAAGGAAAGGCTTGGAAAACATCAGGAAAGGCTTCGGAGACGCTGGAGAAGGAGAGAAGCATCAATCCACGCTTCGGTAACACAATAGGGAAGATCGAGGCATCGAGTTTCCTAGAGTTTATCATGTTTAGGGTTGTGTTATTTCCTTTGTATGTAATATCCATGAGTTAGTAGGTTCCTAACTATGGGTTAGGGATATCGGATTGTAACGGATGTACAATTTTATGCGTTAATGCTTAGATCTATTGCATTTATCTTGATATTCCTCTCTACAATCAACACCGTAAACATCTTATACTAGTGCTGCCCGCTCAGTAACATAGGAATTCATACTTTGCTGGAAGGTTAAAGCGTGAATCCGGAACCGTTGAGTTGTAGGTTAAGTTCGATTAATGAGAATCTGACCGGTCGGTTATGGGTTCATCACTGCTGGAAGGTAGGGTTGCACGTACTCATGGTTAGGAGGTTTAGGCTCAGAAGAATCACTCTTCACCTTAGAGCATGAATTTCCCGTTATCAAGATAATTCGATAGGTTTATGATCTTTAGTTGTTGCATCCATACAATTCTCGGTATCCCGACACCCGTAGTGTTCGTCATATCCAAGTTTTCCCCAACCTTCTATCGTTGCCACCATTAGTTTAGTTCTTTAGATATTTCGCACCACGCCTTCAACTACTTCCCTTCGTCTTAGTTTCGTAATATTCTTAGTTTTTGGCTGCTTTAGTCCCTAGAGTTTGACTCTGGTACTACATGATCCGTATACTTTCGGTGAAGTGGTCTAGGAAATATATTGCTTGAGTTTCCACACATCAAGTTTTTGGTGTCGTTGCCGGGGACTAATAACGGCCTAGACTAGGAATTAGCTAGATTAAGATCTAGTCCTTTCCGGAGTCTTCTTTTGTTTTTCGCATTTTCTTTTCGTTTTGATTTTATCGAGTCTATTCTATCTACCACGGATCTACACTTTGGTGTTTTGTTTCTTGTTGTGCAGGAGCCTTGTATGAGAAGCTCTACTCAGAAGCTCCTCATTTACGAACTCGAGGTCGAACGCACTTTAAGGAGCCTGCGCAAGAAGAGAAGGATTGGAAAAGCGGATTCCGAATCCGAGGTAGAAAGAGCGAGCAATCACGAGTCATACGCCTCTGAGGAGGAAGAAACCCATAGTGCAAGCAGCGGAGAGGACAACGCAAGTAACCCCGACATGGCTGCTGCCGATGAGACTTACAGAGCATACACCGCTCCGAAGTATCTTATCCCGAGTTTTATCCAAGGTCTCCAAGAAACCACCATATTCATGATTGTGGCAGCGGGTGGTGGTTCCCTCAGCAACCTTACGTTCAATCAGCTCGAGAACTTGATCGAGAGCATGGCGAGGGAAGGAGGCAAGAAGGTAGGGGAATACAATCGCGATTACCCATCTAAAGCTTTAGTGAACGAGCTTGGCATCGCCAACCCGGAATTGACGGACTTGAAGCAGCAAGTTGGCGAGATACATCGGATGATAGCTGGACTTCATGTGGA
>CM071871.1:32735954-32765148 GCA_036759665.1 Gynandropsis gynandra | reverse complement strand
TAGACCTAGATTTTTGGTAGGATTTCATGGCTCAGCACTTTCGGTAGATATAAGGCTATACTCGGTACGCTTAGGCCTTTGTTCATGTGACGCGGTTATTTGCGGAATGACTAATCCTTCGAACTTTTTGTGCTAGTATCCATCGTTATTAGATTCTTCTTGTTCTTGACTTTAGTTTTGTTTGAGGACAAACAAAGGTTTAGGTTTGGGGGATATTGATAACACGTAAAGTGTATCGATTTTAGGCTAGATTTTAGTGTAATTTTCACATATATTTCATAGTTAGATTTATATTTCCGATACGAATCTTCGTTACATACGCCCGTTTTGTTGGTTTTCAGGTTTTAAGGCGANAGGCTAGGTTTTAGTGTCATTTTCGCATACATTTCATAGTTAGATTTACATTTCCGATACGATTTTCCTTTACATACGCTCGTTTTGTTGGTTTTCGGGTTTTAAGGCGAAAAGGCCTAAACGAGCGTAAAAAGGCGAATTCCTGAGTAAAACCATGCATTTTGAAGATAAATTCACTCGGAGCCAAAATCAAGCCTCAAAACTCAAAGGAACACCAAAGCAACGAGTGGAAAAGAGCAAAATCGAGAGCAGAAGAGTGCCCGCTCGGGCACCAAGGTCTACCCGCTCGGGTAAAACCTACGGGGCTTATTTGCACACCTTGCACGACCCGGGCACGAAGGCAACATGATCGGGTAGCCATACCCGATCGGGTGCAAGCAAGGTACCCGCTCGGGCGTTAATTCGTCCCAAAAATCCCCGAGAGTTTACATGACTCTGACCGTTCCATGACACGATCGGGTGCTGATGCCTGATCGGGCAAGACGGAGTACACGACCGGGCGAAGCTCTACCTGACCGGGTAAAAGGTGTACCCGAGCGGGCCGCCTTTCTCGCAACAAACTAGATCTTGCATTCAAACGAGCTAATTAATAGACCATAACGGATCTAGAGCAAGGGGGCAATGTACAGGGCAAGGAAAGGCTTGGAAAACATCAGGAAAGGCTTGGGAGACGCTGGAGAGGAGAGAAGCATCAATCCGCGCTTCGCTAACACAATAGGGAAGATCGAGGCATCGAGTTTCCTAGAGTTTATCATGTTTAGGGTTGTGTTATTTCCTTTGTCTGTAATCTCCATGAGTGAGTAGGTTCCCAACTATGGGTTAGGGATATCGAATTATAATGGATGTACAATTTTATGCGTTAATGCTTAGATCTGTTGCATTTATCTTGATATTCGGTTCTACAATCAACACCATAAACGTCTTATACTAGTGTTGCCTTCTCAGTAACATAGGAATTCATACTTTGCTCGAAGGTTAAAGCGTGAATCCGGAACCGTTGAGTTGTAGGTTAAGTTCGATTAAAGAGAATCTGACCGGTCGGTTAATCGACTTAGGAATTAGGATTGTGTTCGTAAAGCTACCATAGTATGGGTTAATCACTGCTGGAAGGTAGGGTTGCACGTACTTATGGTTAGGAGGTTTAGGCTCGGAAGAATCAATCCTCACCTTAGAGCATGAATTTCCCGTTATCAAGATAATTCGATAGGTTTATGATCTTTAGTTGTTGCATCCATATGATTCCCGGTATCCCGACACCCGTAGTGTTCGTCATATCCAAGTTTTCCCCAACCTTCTATCGTTGCCACCATTAGTTTAGTTCTTTAGATATTTCCCACCACGCCTTCAACTACTTCCCTTCGTCTTAGTTTAGTAATATTCTTAGTTTTTGACTGCTTTAGTCCCTAGAGTTCGACCCTGGTACTACACGATCCGTATACTTGCGGTGAAGTGATCTAAGAAATATATTGCTTGAGTTTCCACACATCACTTTTTATTTTGCTGGCACTGTTGTTGTGGCTGATGAAATCCCAAATACTTCATCAGCTGAGTCGTTCGGTATGAGAAGTTTGGGTGGTTCCTCCAACTCAGGTTGTAGGTGTTCCCGAATTATGCGTTTCCTTGCTGCTGGGCGTAGTTTATTTGTTCCATGTTCTCTTGCAGCGTGCATTGATAATCCACGTGTTCTGTATCTCCGCAATTCACACAGTACATAGCGTTCGCTCTATTCCCGTCGATCTACTCTGATTTGGATCGTATAAGCCTCGAATTCTGTTAGGCATACCTCTCGGTGTGGACCGCACAGTGTGGTTCATGGCAAGGTTATCAATCAGCTCGTATGCCTCCTTAACGCTTAGATCCATAAACCGTCCTCTAGCAGCGTTATCCAACGTCGTTCGGTGTTCGTCTCCTTAAATCTGCCCCACGCTTCAAACAACATTTTCTCCATCTTTGCATCTAAACGTCGTGATTTCTCCCCTCATCTGAATCGTCTTGCTCAGAGGGAAGAACCGTGATAGGAACAATGCGCAGAGCTGATCCCAAGTAGTGATTGAACCAGCCGGAAGTGATTGCAGCCAAGTTTTTACCATCTTCCAATTGAAAAGTGGAATAGACTCAATAAGATTACATCCTCTGAGACTTCGTGTATCTTGAACGTAGCAGAAAGCTCTAGGAAGTCTCTAAGGTGCTGATGGGTGTCCTTGTGATTTCTACCCATGAATTGTTTCTGATAAAGAATGGTGATCATTGTAGGCTTAATTTCAAACTGCTCTCTAGCAAATGTAGGCATCCGTATGGCTGTTACGACGTTGTTCATGTTTGGTACCACGTAGTCTCGGAGGCGACGTGGTGGAAGAGCTTGTGATTCTCGTGGTTGAGGTGCAATTTGCTATTGCTGCAAATGCCCCAAATTACCGATAGGTAATTGAGGTTGTCTATGTTCGTTCTGATTATCCATCTCTCGTTGATCTGACGGCTCCGCTTTACCTTCTTCTTTGCCCTTTCTCAGTCGTCTATAAGTTCGCTCGATCTCAGGGTCGATTTGGAATAAACTCGAAGCACCTTGACATCTGGTCATAAAACAAAAAAGGACAAATAAACAGAATTAGGTAGAAAGAAACAAAAGAAAAGAAAACAAAAAGAAAACGAAATAAGTATGATCGTAGGATCGAATCCAACACGTCTTGACAATAGTCCCCGGCAACGGCGCCAAAAACTTGATGCGTTCCAAGTTAAACAAATATTAACCTAAACTACCCGCAAGTGCAAGGCACGTGTGTAGTACTCTAGGTGTCGATCCCACAGGGACTACGCAACACAATCTAAACTCAAAGTACAAACCAAACTTGCAAATGAACGAATATTGGTTTTAAGATTGAGATAACTAAAAACAATAAACTAACGAGTTCTTAACAATGAGACAAACGTTCTAGGAATTCGGTTTCACCACAAGACTACCGAAACCAACAACCAACCTATCTAATCATGCAATCCCAATCAAGTTATCTAAGGCAGACGATCCTAACATGATATCTGCTCTCTCTCAAGGCATAAACATGTGATCTAGTCAAGTTATCCCCTACTTTCATGGCTGACACCTTAAGCTAAACCCATAAGTTTTGTGATACATCTGTTTTACCCTCAACCGCTGTTACCTTACTTTCGTGGCCTAACCTCGGTTGTTCTAAACCTAATTATCCGGAATTAGAATTCTCCTTTCGGTCCTTCTCCTAAGTTCCTAATACATGCACTTCAGTTTTGGGGATAGAAGAGACATTAGAGTAGAGAGAGTTGCAGAGAGAGCGAGTAGAGAGAGGAGTTGTTCATGAGTTCTTGGAGAGGAGACATTCAAGCGGCATTGGAGATCAATTCAGGACTTCGGTTTCATTTGGTTTTTATGTTCTTCAGACTTTCTACTTCAATTATGTTGTTTGCTTTTGAACGCATGAACGAGTAGTTGTTTTGTTCTAGGAGAAGGGATTAGCCCTTGGCTATCCCGGAACCACTTTTATTTATCATTGAATGCTATTTCCCACTTTTTTTATCTATTCTTTGTCTGAGTGCTTGATTTAGTTGTGTTTGCGAATGGCCATGTAGATGCATGTTTTAGGAACTTAGGAGAAGGACCGAAAGGAGAATTCTAATTTCGGATAATCAGGTTTAGAACAACTGAGGCTAGGCCACGAAAGTAGGGTAGTAGCGGTTGAGGGTTAAACGGATGAATCATAGAACTTATGGGTTTAGCTCAAGGTGACAACCACGAAAGTAGCGGATAACCTTACTAGATCACGTGTCTATGCCTTGAGTGAGGGTAGATATCATATTAGGATCGTCCGCCTTAGATTACTTCATTGGGATTGTATGATTAGATTGGTTGATCGTTGATTTCAGTAGTCCTGTGGTGAAACCGGATTCCTAGAACGTTTGTCTCACTGTTAAGAACTCGTTAGTTTATTGTTTAAGTATTTCCAATTTTGATTCTTAGTTTGGGTTTAGATTGTGTTACGTAGTCCTTGTGGGATCGACACCTAGAGTACTGCACCCGTGTAGTGCACTTGCGGGTAATTTAGGTTAATATTTGTTTAACTTTGAATCGCATCAATCGAAGACACTTCCGATGGGTTTGCAAGGTCGAGAGGTCTTTGCCATAGACAATCTAATATATATTTGATGATGCATTACGGACTACTGTGGGAGGCATATCTGAGGCTCGTGGTACGTGGTGGCGCTACCATCAAAGCAAGTTAAAGAAAGTTTCTCACAACCATGGACTGACCCAGGGTTGTTCCCTCGAAGTCGAACTGCATTCCAATGGAGCAACACCTCTGCTTCAGTTTTTCCCTCAATCAGGGCGAAATAATAACAGAGTTTGATTTTAGTTGTATTTTGATTGCTATGAACCTACTTTGAACAAGAACATTCCTTTGAACTTGAACTTCATATTTGTATTTGGTTTATATTTTACAATTATTCAATAGTAAGTATTATTGTTAGTATCGCTGTTTTGTGGATTTACTATTATTGTAACAAGGGTCGCAGAGGGACAACGGTCGCAGGGGTCCAAGTGGTCGCAGAGGTCCAAGGGTCGCATGGGTCCAAAGGTCGGGAGGGACAAGGGTCGCATAGTTTCAAGGGTCGAGAGGGACAAGGGACGCAAATGGACAAGGGTCGCATATATTTGAGTCAATAATTTGTAAATAATTGTATTTGTAAATGATAATTATTCATATTATTTATAAATAATTGTAATTGTAAATAATAAATTATTTTTATTATTTTTAAATTTTTTCGTATCACAACAAGAAAAATCGAAACCCTGCGACCCTCGGAACCCTGCGAGCCTTGTACCCTTGCGCCCTTGTACTCCTCTGCATTCCTTGTACCTCTGCGACCTTTTTATCTCTGCGACCCTCAGACCATTACGATCCTTGTACCTCTGAGACCCTTGTACCCCTCTACGACCCTTGTACCTCTTCGACACTTGTACCTCTGCGACCCTTGTACCTCTGCGACCCTCGGACCCCTACGACCCTTGTACCCCTGCGATCCTTATACCCCTGCGACCCTTGTACCCCTCTGCGACCCTTGTACCTCTGCGACCCTTGTACCCCTGCAGTCATGTCTTTTCGAATTCTATCTGACGTCGATTCGATGTGAGGGTAATGTCTTTAAGAATTCTGGCTGTTTCCTTTTTCAAAATAACGACACACTCTCTCTAACTCTCATCATCTTCTACCCATCCTTTTTCGAATAACGACACACACTCTCTCTAACTCTCATCCTCTTCTACCTATTCTTTATTCGATTTTTATTCCTTTCTACTGATGTAACTTGGGTGATGTCGCAGACACTTCTGATAAGGTTTGCAAAGTCAAGATGTATTTTCCATAGACGATATAAGATATATCTGATGATGCATTATAGACTGTCGTGGGAGGCATATCTAAGGCTTGTGGCACGTGGTAGCACTACCATCAAAGCGGGTTGGAGAAAGTTTTGTCATGACCATGGACTGACCCAAGGTTATTCCCTCGAAGTCGAACTGCATTCCAGTGGAGTAACACCTCTGCTTCAGTTTTCCCTCAACTAGGGCCTAACAATAACATAGTTTGATTTCAGTTTATTTTGATTGCTATGAACCTCTTTTGAACAAGAACATTCCTTTGAACTTGAACTTCCTGTTTATATTTGGTTTGTTTTTTACAACTATTCAATAGTAAGTATTATTGTTAGTATCGATGTTTGTGGATTTACTATTACTGTAACAAGGGTCGCATACAGACAAGGGTCGAAGGGGTCCAAGGGTCACAGAGGTCCAAGTGGTCGCAGAGGTCCAAGGGTCATACGGGTCTAGGGAATGCGAGGGACACGGGTTGTAGAGGGACAAGGATCGCGAGAGACAAGGGATGCAGCGGTCCAAGGGTCACGAGGGACAAGGGTCGCACAGGTCAAAGGGTCGCGAGGGACAAAGGTCACAGAGGGACAAGGGTCACGTGGGACAAGAGTCGCAGAGGTCCAAAGGTCGCAAACGAAAAGGGTCGCAGATGGACAAAGGTCGAAGAGATTTGAGTCAATTACTTGTAAATAAGTGTATTTGTAAATAATAAATTATTTATATTATTTGTAAATAATTGTATTTATAAATAATAAATTATTTTTATTATTTTTAAAAATTTTCCGTATCTAAACAAGCAAAATCGAAACCCTATGACCCTCGGAACCCTGCGAGCCTTGTACCCTTGCGACCCTTGTACCTTTACGACCCTTGTATCTCTACGACCCTCGGACCCCTGCAACCCTTGTACCCCTCTGCGACCCTTGTACCTCTGCGACAATTTTACCTCTCCGGCCCTTGTACCTTTGCGACCCTCGGACTCCTGTGACCTTTGTACCCCTGCATCCTTGTACCCATGCAACCCTTGCAGCCCTCTACGACCTTTATACCCCTTTGAGGCCCTTGTACCTTTACGACCCTTGTACCCTTGTAGTCATGTCTTTTTGAAATCCATCTGACGTCGATTCGATGACAGGGTCATGTCTTTTCGAACTTCAGCCATTTTCTTTTTTCAAATAACGAAACTCTAACTCTCATCATCTTCTACCTATCCTTTTTCGAATAATCACATTTCCCTCATTTGTCCAAATCATTCTTCCAAGCTTTCTAAAGAACTACCTCATAATCTCCTCCATCTCTCTTTCGGTTTGTTAATGTAGAGAATGTACAAATTTGACTTTTTCTTAGATTTTTGTTACAAGACATTCCAAATAAATTCTTCGATGAGCATATTTACGGGAAAACGAGGGACAACAACATGGAAATGCTTAAATCGGATGTGTCTAACAAAACATGCGAAGTTAAGTTGGATGGTTCAATATTCACTAATGGATGAAAAGATTTCTCCAAGGACCATGATTTTCCATCACGAAGGTGACATGATTTTTCACGTCACTGGTTTTGGAGATGATATGTGTAATCTAGAACATGCATCATATATGTCATCATCATCCACAAAAGTAGGGTAATCTTCTTCTGCTCAGAGGATATTTACGGTATCAGTCACGCTTTCAAATTTGGTCGTAGATGCATTGGTAAGTGACCTCAACCCGATTTATTTGATTCATCAAATCTGGCCGTAGATGCATTAGTTTGGCATCATTGTAAATTTATTCGGTTGTCGCGTCGCACGGGTCCAAGGGTCGCGAGGGACAAGGGTCGCAGAGGGACAAGGTTCATAGAGGAACAAGGGTTGTAGAGGAGAAAGGATCGCAGCGGTCCAAGGGTCATAGAGGGACAAAGGTCGCAGAGGTCAAAGGGTCGGAGGGGGACAAGGGTCGTAGGGTCCAAGGGTCGTTTGTAAATAACTTGATAAATAATTTTTATTTTTTTATTATGGAAGATGTAACTTGGTAAATTGTTCTTTTTTATTAGTTATTTATATTATTTGTAAATAATTTTATTTTTTGGAATGGAAAATGTAACTTGGTACATTGTTATTTTTTTTAATTTATTCATTTTATTTGTAGATAATTTTATTTTTTAAATAATAAAGTGTAAAGGGTCGTACAGGTCCAAGGGTCGTAGAGTGACAAGGGTCGCAAAGGGACAAAGGTCGCAGAGGTACAAGGGTCATACAGGGACAAGGGTCGCAGGGGACAGAGGGTCGCAGAGGTACAAGGGTCGCAGACCTTCGAACCCCTACGATCCTTTTACCCGTTCGACCCTTGACCCTGCCACCCTTTTACACGTTCGAGCCTTTTACCCCTGCGACCCTTTTACCCCTTCGACCTTTATGAAGAAATTTAAAAAAAATAATAATGTACCAAATATTTAAAAAATTACAATGTACCAACAAAAAAAATGTACCAAAATATCAAGTTAGTCTCGGGGTGGAGGGATACACTTTCCATTACTAAATATATAGTCGCCATTTTCTCACGCATTGAAAGAACTTTGTTTTCGCATATGTAGTGAAAAAATTGACGTACTTTCATTACCGAAGCTTCTACAAATTTGTAGGCCTAAACACCATAGTCATTCCCGCTTTTGTTTTGTGACAAACCTTCATAATACTCATACTTCCATTCATCTTCTCCAGAAGCCAAAGAATCGAACCCTTCGAGAAAAAGCATCTTGGGGACAACTTTTCTTAACTTCCCGATCACCAGATTGATATGTGTTTCCTTCATTCTGCTCTGGCAGTCGTATACCGTGATGCATTGGGTCGCAAAATCCACTTCGATGGCTATCATATGACATCCTATACATCAACTTTGGAGCGATGGAATGTTTATAACTGCGGCGAAGGCTTCGAAATAACTCATTGGTTTCGTACTTATGAATGGATACTTGCCATGCAAACAATCACTAAGATTTTTCAGAAAAGTGTCCATATCCTCGTACATCCACACCGTGAGCGTCTACATGAAAGCAACAGGACAAACGTAAAGTTTCTTATATATCGCGGGGAATGTCTTTATGCGATAATACAACACCAACAACGCCTCATCTAATTGCTGCAAAAAAAATTAACACAGATGAATACATATGACACAAAATGACCTCTGTGACTTCGGGTTTAAAAAACTTACATCATCTTCAAGCCATACGTTGGGCTTTAATATGGTCTCCCAAAACTTTTGCCCCCGGGGAATATCTAGATTAGATTTCCACCAACTTTAATGTCTAGGTGTCGTCACGAACATATATAGAGCAGTCAACCTTTCACCGTTAGCGTCAATGAACGAAGGTTCTCGGGAGATAACCCCACCCTTTCCTAATCCCTTGGGCTTCCACACATAATGTCGTTTCCCTCAGGTTCTTGAACCACCTTTTTTTAGGGCCACCTTCTTTTCGGGTTCTTGAACGACCTTCTTTATGGGTTCTTGAACTACATTTTCTACAGGTTCTCCATCAACATCTTTCCCTCGCTCTCTCCCTCGCACTGTTCTTGCTCTTTTTGCCGGCTGAAGTTCAACATATGTCTTCCCTGGTCTTAAAACTCGTTTAGTTACAGTGGAGATTCAACATATAGCTCAGACTCCTTCGATAAAGGTCTAGCACCTGCATAAAATTTACTTCATTAAACATATGGAGACCTATGGGACCCTCTGACCTATACGGCCTTATCGACGCGACCTATGTGACCCTGCGACCTATAGGGCCTTATCGACGCGACCTATGCGACCTTTTGTAACAGATTCAACCCATACGACCAATGCGAACTTTGTCACTCAAAAGACCGTACTGACTTGGTGGTACTTTGGCATCAATGACAATAAGTTTTGGAGTTCCCCCTTCTTCGAGAGGATCCACTATAGTATCCTCGGGATAAACCTTTTCGTCGGGGACAAATTGGATAGGATCCGCTGTAGTATCCTCGGTAGGAACCTCCTCGCAGGGACGTCTTCCACAGGACCCACTGGATTATACTCCGCAGAAATGTCTTAGCGGGATCCTCTTCGATAGGACCCACTATAATATCCTTGTCAGGAACCTCCTCGTCGGCGACTTCATCGACATGACCCACTGTAGTATCCTCGATAGGAACCTTTTCATCGGGGACGTATTGGACAGGATCCGCTAGTGTATCCTCGGCAGGAACCTCCTCAACGGGGACGTCTTCCACAAGACCCACTAGAGTATAGTCCACAAGAACGTCCTTAGCGGGGTAATCTTCGACAAGACCCAATGGAATATCCTGAAAAACAAAAAATAACCATTATTATCCTCTATCTAATTGTTACCCTTGTGTAATTGTTACCTTAGAATCTCCAATCAGCCTTATCACATCTACATACTTTGGGTTAAAACTGGATTTAACCATCTTCTTGCACATTCTTGGGCATGATGGATCCGCATCTAGAACATAAACATACCATCCCTTTCTACCCAAACTAAGGATGGTTTCGAATGGAAGCAACTGAAACATTAAAATAAAAGGATAAGAATGCAAAAAGTATAAAAACATTCAAGTTATTTGAATAATATATACAACTCACCATTAGTGGGATCATGAAATCGCCACAATACCATTTTGGTTTAGGTGATTCCCCGCTAACGTGCTTGCGACAAGTATCCATAATCTTCTAGAATGTGTAACGTCCCCAGGGAAAGCCTACACAAAAATCCAAGTCATCAACCATGTGAATGAGATCATGACTGATAGAGTTGTCTGATGAAGGCTTGTGAGCCATAACTTGTGCCAACAACATCAAAGTTGTCAATCTCGTCCGGTCGTCGGTATTATTCATGTTCACAAGCTTTTCACTGACTTATGCGGGGTCACCTTTCCACTACCGAAATTCTTCAGCCTGAATGTATCACCACTTTTGGACTCCCATCCTTTGGGATATGGTCCGCATTTCAATCCGGAAATTAGTGTGTGCTCCATTATAGAGTACCGGATGGGGACACCATTTAAGACGAACCACAACTCCTTCTTGTCCTGTAAAATCATGGAGTGATTTAGTAGGATAGACATATGAACATTCGTCGATGTTGAGTCACATTGAAAATGGAATAAATTCCTAAATTGTGTTTTATTCTTGAAGTAATGCAACTCGTATTCATCTAAGATTCCTCTCAGCTTCGTTATTGTCTCGTGAGGATAACACTTGGTGGTGATCTTCGACATTTTGTCCATGTTCTTGAATTCATACACAAACTTCGGCTTTGGCGCCACCTGCAAAATGACCAATTAAGAATACATTAGACTTCCACCAACTCAAGCAACCCATGCGACTCAACCGACCCGTGCGACCCATGCGACTCCAACGACCCTCAGACCTTCTTTGACACTCAACCGACTCACTGAGATTTAAGTGACCCATGCGACTCAATTTACCATGCGACTCAAGCGACCCACGAGGCATAATATCAAGCGACCCACGCAACTCAAACAACCCTTGCGACTTAATGATACAAGCGACACATGCGACTCAAACGACCCTTGCGACTTAATGAGACAAGCAACTCATGCGACTCAAACGACTCTTGGACCCCTGCGATGCTCAAGCGACCCCAAACTTTGTTATCACCCATTGTCTTTATTTCTTTTTTCATTGCATCTAAGAATTTTATTAGAAATTTCACTTTACATGGCTTTCCTTAAACGAAACACGATCCTCAACAATGCATATATTTCATTCATTTCCAAAGGTGTGACCACATATTCGTATGGAATGGCAGATGTTTTCTCTATTCTAAATCTCCTTAAGATGACTTGTGGTTCATCCTCCTGTACTGTGACCAATCTTGTACGGAATTATAAAGTTCGTTTAGGATATTCTGAATTGTCATGTGATGATGATGTGACAATAAGAACAATAAAAATATAAAAGGGATATCAAATGTTGAAATATGATCCTGAATTTGTTTTATGCGTTGTTTCCATGGTTCATCATTCCCACTAATTTGATAACTCTAAATGGATTTAACATTGTCACTTTATATCCTCATACCGTGATTACGAAATAAAAAAAATAAATCATTATACTTTTCTTGATAGCAAAAGAGAATACATTGACCGTCTAGGATTCATGTTTCTTTGCATATGGATTGAACACCTTTAATTCTACTTGAAAACCCCAAACATGCAGTTGTCGTAAACTGAGTTTCCTCCCTATCCACATTTAATAAAATATCTTAGATTGTTATTTACTAGAAACCCAATTTAGTAGATAGGTTATTGCCATTAATGCATTCATTAAAAATGACAAGGATAATGAACTATAGCAGAACATGCTCCTGATTGTAATCATTACCGTACCTGTAAGGCTATTAGCTATACCGATGAGGTGTATAGGACATTGTGTATTTATCATAATATTCATCATCTTTACCTCATCTCACAACTTGAACTTTTTTTTTTTATCTAGCTTCATTTTAACCTTGTCACTGCTTATTTTGTAATGTGTTTAGTCTCCTTTCGTTTAGTGTAGTCGATGCACACCTCTAGATCACTAAAATCCTATTGAGGTCAAATTTCCTTTTTCATTAGCCTCATTCACCTCTATTTGAATATCTGACCTAATTTCTGAGAAAAATAATAATTTTTATTATATATTGCATTATATTTAGAACCCATGTTACATTCAATATGAAATAGGATTTTGAACATTTTCTATAAAATTTGAATCAGATAGACCATCCATTTAGAAATTAGAACCTAAAGGTATTTATATCTATATAATTGAAAAACGTGGAACAAATTAAATAGTAAAACCTAATATATTTAATTTCCTTACATAAACAAGAATTATAACATATTCAAGAAGCAAGAGACATCGTTTAATATCCAAGTGACAGTCGATGTCTAAGATCAATCCATAAATATCAATTCCACATATTTATGCCTCATCATATTCCCATGACCACATAGTTTTCATGTTCTTTTATGGGTTGTATCGTTAAAAATTCATGTTTAATATAGAAAACGTGAATAGTTACACCAAAATCTAACTATCAGGTACTAGTAAACACTTCAATAATATTTTATTCAAAGCAAACTTGAAACAAAATATTTAGTTTTAGGCTTCGGCATTTCTTTTTTTTCTTTTAGACTCTCTTTTTACGTTTCATACCTTCTTATAGAAGAAACACTTAATGATTTCATGGACTTGACCATCATTCACTTTCATCACTTTCATAGATGACATATAATTCCTTTTATTCTTTTTACCTAGTTTACTTTTATTGCTATCGCATTGTCATGGACAATGAGATGAGAAGTGTGGCCTCTAATCTTTTTAGTCTCCCTTTCTTCCGAAAGAGCATGATCTTTAGCTCTTAAAAGTTCTATTTTTCTTTCATGGTGTTATAATTTACCTAAAATTTGTCAAACTAAAGAGTAGAGAATTAGTGATGAACTAGACCACAAATGTTTCATTAACGTTCATCACCATAGTCTTTAATTATGCCGATATGTTGGAGATTTGGGTCACGTGATGTTGGATCCATTCAACCTAGTCAAATCTCTTCACGGTGATTTTCGACGTTGATGGTTTAATACTTTTTGCCGTTATTATCCTCATGATGTTCAAGCAAAACTTGTTTTTCACAAGCTCATCATTAGATTAGTCAATACATACTATATTTCCAAATATTAAACTTGTGCCACACATTAACTATTAGAACAATAGAAACTTGATATATGCTAATTAGTTGGCACATTAATATATACGATAAACATATATCTATATGCATCTATATGTATATATATATATATTCATAAACACATCAATACATATATAGATCTAGATGTACCTGCATATGTAGATAAACATACACATATATAAATACATATTTGTGTATACATATGTATATTTGTATACGTACATGTATATGCATATACATATGTATATCTGTCTACATACATATGTATAAATGTGTACATGTGTGTTAATATTTGTATATATATAAGTATGTCCATGAACTCAACAAAAAAATTACGATTATCAACGGACGGGTCAATGGATCTCTCCGTAGATATTTTTTTGCAACGGATTTGGGGAAATTATCAACGATCCGATGTGTGTTGGAGTCCATTGGAATCCATTGATATTGTCACAGATCATATCCGCTGAAAACCTGTTCATCGATCTGTTGATAGCATGTTGAACGAGCATTAAAACCCAATGGATGACCATTAGAAATGAAAACAGATATCCATTAATACTTACAACGTATACCTGTTGAAAATTTTAGAATTTCTAGATTGTTGTTGGAATAATCTAACGTATTTTTCAACACTCATTCGTTTGTCCATTCGTATTTCAAGTGGATGACTATTGTAATATGCACTATTTATACATCAAACTCGAAGTGTTTACCCTCGAGCAATGATCACAAAATATATTTTCAAACAATTTCATTTTCTTCAAATAGAAATATATACAGATTGAGAGAATGGATTTATAGAAGAAAAGATTC
The DNA here is from genome assembly GCA_036759665.1 of Gynandropsis gynandra. NCBI lineage: Eukaryota > Viridiplantae > Streptophyta > Magnoliopsida > Brassicales > Cleomaceae > Gynandropsis > Gynandropsis gynandra. Next base: position 32,750,864 of record CM071871.1, on the reverse strand, counting down.
CTTAACCGAGGAAAGTATACAAGAATTATTACACAGTTGGAGTAGTTCATGAGTTTTGTATTGATGCAACCTTTGTGTCAAGAACACGAGATAATGTTATGTCCCTGCAAAAGATGCAAAAACATGATGTATCAAAGTTAATAAATTGTTTGCAAGCACCTTTACAAGGTGGATTTCGTAGAGAATTATGAAATTTGGTTATTTTACGGTAAAAATTGTGGCGTTAAAGATACGGTGAAAGAAGTACAAGAAATGGAAAGAAGTGAAGAAATTCTTTATGAAACATTGACGACCAATCCATATGTGGAAATGGTGTCATATGCTTTTCCTAGTGTTGTTGAGGAACCGCATGAACATATTTCAAACATGAGGCACACTGATTTTTTAACCCATTCGATTCGACAAAACAACCTATATATGAAGGTTTTCGTGAAGGTCAGTCTTTGTCATCAAGATGGATGAGTATAAAAACAAACTACAATCTAGTTAAAAATTGAATGGATTCCTTTTGCAAAACCATGCGTGAATATTTATCGGAAAATAATCAAACTTTTGAGAAATATTATGAAACAAAGAATGTTCTAAAAGATTTAGGAATGCCACATGAAAAAAATTAATGTTTGTAAAAAGAGTTGCATGTGGTTTGGGAAAAAAGATAAATACCTGTTGGAATGTAAATTTTACGGTGCAAGCAGATTTCGTCCAAAAAACCATCTTCATGAAAATATGTACCATAGAAAAAGATGTTCTATATGACTATAGCAAACAGGTTGAGAATGTTATATAAATAAAACCCGATACGTCAATTAGATGACACATAGAACACTCGACGGATGAAGAGATAATGCAACATCCATCGGGTGGTAAGGCTTGGAAAGATTTCAATGAAATATTTCTTGAGTTTGCGTATGAAACGAGAAATATTTATATTTGTCTATGCACCGATGGTTTTACTCAATATGGACAATCTGGAAGTCAACATTCTCTGTGGTCAATAATTTTTTCTCCGTATCATTTGCCTCCGATATGTGTCTGAAAAGAGAAGTAATATTTTTTACGTTGCTAGTTCTAGGACCAGAACATCCAAAGAAAAGTTTCGACGTGTTTTTGCAGCTCTTAATTCATAAATTAAGAAATTTGTGAAACAATGGAACTCTTGCTTATGACATAAGTACAAAACAAAATTTCACATTGAAAGCGGTCTTGTTGTAGACAATTAATGACTTCCCTGCCTATGGAATGTTATCTGGATGGAGCACATACGGGAGATTGGCATGTCCATATTGTATGGAGGATACATATTCATTTCGACTAGTACATGGAAAAAAACTATGTTACTTTGATTGGCATAGAAGATTTATTCGCTGTCGACATACAATCAGAAAAGATTAAAAATTTTCCGAGGAACGTAGTTATAGAAAAACAGACATCGTGAATGTAAATAGAAACATAAATCTTTTACAAATAATTAAAGACAATAGAAGTTTACAGGAATCAGTAGAATGTGTTGGAGATTATGGGCATCAAAACCACAAGGCCAAGATGAATGGCATAGTTGGTATAAACGTAGTATTTTGTGGGAACTAATGTATTGAAAATCACTGATATTGCGTCACAATCAAAAAAAGATTTAAAGACAATATGTCAAAGATTTGAGTTTGAGTTACAAGATGGAATGACACCTATCTCAATATTTAGATTATATGGGCCAACGAAAGTAACATTATTGAGATGATCAAAAGAAGACATTAAATTTCCAGATAGATATGCATCGAATATTGCTCGGTGTGCGATTATTTTGGGTTTGAGCCTAATCGAGTTGAAAAGTCACAATTGTCACGTTTTCATGCAGTGACTCATTCCAATTGCATTTGCTGAGCTATTACCACGAAATGTTCACGCTGTGCTATACGGAATTAGCATATATTTTAGAGAAATATGAGCAAGAAATTTAAAAATGGATGATATGGAGTTATTGAAAAAAAAATATCGAAGCATTATGCTCACCTTCCTTCTTCGATGTCATTGAATATTTACCAGTACATTTAAGAGATGAGGCAATACTCGGAGGCTCGGGTCAATTCAGATGGATATATCGTTTTAAAAGGTTTTTCTTTAATCTAAAGAAAAAGGCAAAAAAATGAAGCAACAATTGAAGGATCTATTGTTAAACAATACTTGTTGGAAGAAATCACATGTTTTACCATATTTTATTTTGAATCACATATTCCGACGAAACAGAGGAGATCATAAAATGATCACACAAACTATCTATATCAATCTAAGCATCAGTTTGGCGTAATTCTAAAGATGTTTACACCAATTAGACGTACTTGAGGTAAATCCAAAGAATATTAGCTAACGCCATAGGAGTATAACAGTGTCGTAACATATATATTATTAAATTTTCAAGAGCTATTACGTTTCAAAAGGTATAAAACAATGCAATCGATTTTTTAATTTACATATATATATATATACATCTTAACGTACATTTCATTGCAGAATATTTGATGAAAAAACTGGGTACATATCTTCATCTAAACGCAGTTGAACTCCCCAAAATGAAAGTTCAACATGATGCTTCATGGTTGAGAGGTTATATAAGTACACATATTTTCATATAAATATTGAAAAAATAATTTATGTTATAATAATAATAATCATTCATTTTTATATCATATAGATCAAATGTTCCGATGAGAAACATCCTACCTGGTTAAAAGATTTGGCTAATGGTTTCAGAAAAACTGTATTGTGTTGGCCAATTATGTTTACTCGGGGATTCCACACTTACGAGCACATAAAATATATAAGCACACACAATTACGACATTTACGTTAATAGTAAAATAGAGCATGATAATTTCTACGGTATTTTGCACCAAATCCTACAGGTGGAATATCTTGGTCTTGTTATATTAAAGACAATGCTTTTTAATGTCAGTGGTTCAACCCAACCGTAGGACGTGGTACAAGAAAAAAAATCGATGGGGAGGAATCGACTTCAACCCGGTACGACAATATGAAAAGTATGTTCTACTAATCACAATAGATCAATCAGATCAAGTGTGTTATGTACACTATCCAATAACATTGAAATGTCGACGAGAAGAGTTGTGGGCCGTAGTTAAGATTAAACCACATGGAGTTATAAGCATAGAAGACAAACAAGATACATTGCCACCTGATCATCCACAGCCGATACGGTTAATTGATATAGACAATCGGGAAGAGAATATTATAAGAACTGACATAGATGGAGAATACATCCGCGATGACGAAGACGCTGAACAGGAAGATGCAGAAGATGAATATGGCGATAAATTCAGTGCACAACTGAAAAAAGACTCACCAATCAAAAAATTAACTAAAGAAGAAATGTGAATTGTATAATCGTAATATCAAACTTTTTTTATTTTTTTCATCATATAATCCTTTTCAATGGGCATCCATTGGAAATCGCAATGGAAACCCATTAAATCGTTCAATATTGTCCGACACTTAGAAAAATTTCAATGTTTTTCTCTTTGCGATGGGCATCCGTTGAAAAGGTTCAGCGGAAGTCCATTGTAAGCATTTCGACTATCAATAGATTGTCGTTAAAGAGTCATGACGATTTCCAATGGATGGTCATTGAAAATTTGCAACGGGTAACCGTTGATACCTATGCTACGTCTAGTACCATAGGTGACTGGTTTCCAACGGGCATTCGTTGGTAATATCAACGGATGCCCGTTGGACAAAGGGCATACTGTCATTTATGTCGTCCCTTGTCTCAAGAAAAAAATTCCAACGGGCATCCGTCGAAAATGCCAACGGATGCCCATTGGAGACCGAATAATCATATCAATTAATTGCGTCCAATGAGGTGACATAATTTCCAACAGACATCCGTTTGGTATTTCTAGAAGATGCCCGTTGAAAATTTTTGTATATAACTCGTTGAACAGTTCATTTTTCAACCCAATAACAAAACCAAAACAAAAAAATTCTCTTAAAAAACTCCTAAATACTTAAACAAAATGAGAGCTCGGTGTTTTATCGGTCAAAATTGATTGTTGGCGGGTTTCGCAGGAGACCAACCAATGCCACCTCCGTCTCCATATCATCTCCCTTCACCTATATCAGCACCACCGATATTTGATGACAAAGATGATATGGTGGATATTGATGCTTTGATCGATATTTTCGACGAGCGTCCCACTATTCCGATTATTGATCCAAACGTTCTGACGAGACGTTATGGCAAAATATTATTGACTTATAAATATTTATATTGGAATTAATTATAACGATAGACTAATGATTTTTTACATGAGTAGATTTGACGTGGATTATTATATCAACACACAAACAACAATATTATCCAAAGCTCTTTATATCATCGACTTTATTATTCCTAACAAGTGATGCTAGAAGTTATATGCTTCCGATGGTGGTGTACATTCATCTTAAGTTTATTTAATATAAAATTAAATTTAATATTTGAATTTGAATAATAACTGTATTAAGTTTAAATTTATTTTGTAGCCCATATAGATGGCGAAAGAAGGACACATCGCGTAACTACACATAATGGATGTGTGATATGCAGTCTCGGTTTGGCTTGATGATGAAAACCGCTAAGCGCAATTATAATAAGAAGAACACCAAGCCGACATGGACAACGAACAAGGTATTTAACCAAATCGTCCAACATTGGCAGTCAGAGGACTTCAAGGCCAAAAGAGAAAGTTGGTTAGAAATATTTACATTTATGATTTCAATTTATTTTTATTTAAATTAGGAACTACTAATATTATTATAATATTACAGATGTAGATAATGAGAAGATGACCGACTCTTCTCGAGCTGGTCGTTAAGAATCACGCCAAGAAGAAGTTCGTCCTCAGAGAAGAGGTCGATGAGCCGGGACTTGTTGATCCTGGGTAGAGCAGATGGTGAAAATTGTGACGGAGAAGATCACATTGCAATATGAAGCCATGGTTTCAACTCTTGACGATCTTAGTCCTTTACAAAATGGGAAAAATTATTTATAGGTATATAATAACATTATTGTTATAATAATTCAGTAATTACATAAATATTTAAAATCAATATAATTTAACTTTAATTTGTGTCATTTTGTAATATATTAGGCCGTATAAGGAGCATCTATACGTCTAGGTACTCTAAAAAAAGATATTGTCGAAGACGCCATGATGGTACCCCCACAGTCCAAGAGACTTATACACAAGAGAAACACATCGACCAGCTTGAGGCTAATCTTTGAAAAACACGAGCACATATGCGTCACATGTAGAGTATAATCGAGTAGTAGACCGGTCGAGCGCATCGTCCGCCACCACACAGATAGGGGCAACAACGCCGAGACAAGAACTGATTATTGACTCCGATTAAATGTTTTTCTGAGGCATTGTTGAGGAAGGGGATGAATAATACGGTGTCGGTTAGACGAAATGTAGTGAAAGTGTTTTAAAATTTTTTATTAAATTTGTATATATTAAAAACCTTTTTTTATTTTATCTTTTTTCTTTTTTTAAAAAAAATCGTTCTTGTAACAAATGGATGCCCATTGATAACAAAACATAGTTTTCAAAGGGCATCCATAGCAAATTCCATAATTCCCACCAATTCTTTTGCAACGGACATATATTGCTATTTCCCGTCAAACTTTTCAACGACCATCTGTTTCAAAATTGTAAATTTTCCGCCAATTAATTTCCAACGGGCTTCCGTTGAATTTGTTGTAACGGGTATCCGTTGCAAATTGCAACGAACATATCTGTTACAATCTCTTGATATTTTTCTACAGATATTATCCGTTTACAGACCATTCAAATTTGCAACGGGTTGTGTTTTTCAATGAATGATTTCCAACAGTTGTGAATCCGTTGGAACCCGTTGGAAACTATCAATCCTAACGAAAAATTTGCCATTTCCAATGATTAAGGCCGTTGGAAATGCATGTTTTTTTGTAGTGGTATATATATATATATATGTTTATGAATTTTTTTTAATTTAATCATATGTTAAATTGATTCTTAAGATTTAACTAACAATTATAACAATTTTAAATGTTTAAAAAATTATCATTAAAGTTGTAATATCTCTTAGATAATTTATATCAAATTGCAATTATAAAAATTGATTACTATTTGTTCCAATTCGTAACAAATAGTAACGGTCATCAAACACAACATTCAACAGGTTAGGCAAAATTCTACCAATCGCCATAAATGCAAACGCAACGTTACAATCAGTCATATTTTGTGCGTGTGTATATTTTTTTTTTTTTGTGTTTGAAGTGATTTGTGGTATAGCTTATTAACCTTTTTTTAGGATAAGGATATGGAATTCAAAGAATAAAAATCTATACAACGTAATTGTATATATGAAAAAATATCTTTGGAAAAAATATATACAATGTAATAGTAAGGATTAATAACATACGTAATTATTTTATTAAATATGTAAAATTTTGAGAAAATATACGTTTATCTAAAAGAATTTAGTTCCCAGCGTATAATGAACATGCAATTCAAATTGCGTATAGACCATATTTGTTCTAAACGTGTTTAACAAAAGTTTTAATGGTTTTATTTCTATAAATTATAAAACGTATCGTTTTTTTATAATATTTTTTAAGGGAATGGCTATAAATTCGTTCGTGATAACCAAAAGATTAAGAAAAACATTTTTAGGACGAGTGAAAAAACAAGTCGAACCTTTTAAACGAAATTGTATTGAGTTTTCAAAAAGTTTTCTAATTATAGACCAATTTATCCAATTAAGATAATAAAATATTATTCATTATCGTATATAAATGTACTATATCGATACAATCATATCAATTCGGAAAAGGTGGAAGAGTCCCGACGTCCCTATAACATCGATCCCAAACTCTATAACTCCGTGGAAGAGCCCTTGAAGCATAGTCCTTGAACTCATACAATGAGAACCAAAACTTGGCCATCTCAATGTGACATTCTTTGCCTTTCTCCAACATATTAAGACAACAAACATCAGAAGCTCTTTTATTGTCCAACATCTCTTCATAAATCTCACCACCACATTCCCAACTCATCAAACATCTCTTGAAGAAATCTTTTGATTTTTGACGCACATATTCCTTAAAAATTTTGGTATCATAATCTTGCGCTTTAGGCGATGCAGCGATAAATCTATTTCTGATTATTTCTGGATCAACTATTGGTTCATTGTCATCTTGGAGTGCATATGTTTGATAAGCAATCAAACTAGTCGCTAAGAGCAATGCCATCATGAATTTCTTCCCCATATTTGTTTTTCTTTTTTGGATTTTGTTGAACCTTTGGGATGGCAATGTGTGTATATATATAATTACAATGAATGCTACCGGGAAGTTCATTAGAATTGATTTCAGTTTAATGTTATAACGTTCCAGAAAATTTTAATTCGGTTTTATTAACTCATTTAACATAATAACGTTTAACTTCATCGGTCTCACAGTAAACATAAATAAACTGCTACTAATTGGAATCGTTTTTTCCTCTCGATATATTTATGTTGCTTTGATAACAACAATAATGACTACGTTAATGTTTAAATCTTTTCGGACATATTACTTCATTTGGATTTTCCTTTTAAATTCAATTCAAACAAAGATTCATTGATATCTTGAGACTTTAGTGTAATATTTTCGGTCATCTACCTAATGGCTCGTTCTGCTCTTGGAATTAGTATTCATTATAGAAATTTTAGGTTATTCAAATTCGAATGGTTATTTTGTTTTGTACCTAACAAAAGCTATGAAGTGTGAGTACCCAAATTTCGAATACCAATTTGAAATCAAATTTAATATGAGTAAATATTCGACTTATCGGCCATATAGGAAATATTATGACTCCGGCAATGATATCGACAATTTTTATCTGAGAAACGTGTTTTTTTTTTGTCTTTTTAAGTGTAACAGCTACAAAATAGAAGAAATAAAAAAAAAGTTAAATAAGGGTTACATTATTAGATATAATTAAATTAGGGACAAAAGAATTTGTATTTCAAATATTTTGGAGAAACACTTTCAAATGATTAACGGACAAAATAATCCATTATTATATGATCGTTTGGAAATTCAAAACGTCTGTAATTCATCCGGAGTTACACATAAAAATTCTGATAAAAAAAACTTTGAGAAAAGATTTCCATATAAAAATTAGGAATAAATTTTTTTCTTTTTTTTACAAAATTTAAAAAGAAATACAAACAACAACGTGAAGTGAGGAAGTAGTGGTATATATTACTAACAAAGGAACATTGCTAGATTGATCAATCATTTGGTAAGCCTTCTGGATTATGTTGTTTAGGTCAATAAGTTAATAAAGAGTGCAGATGAAGACAAAGAGGACTTGCATAATGACATTCATATTTGTGGTGAAATGCATGCCGACGTAATACTTGAGCAATATAATGAGTAAAAGATGTTAAGATGTGTTGCGTTAAGCAAGTTAATCTGAACGTGAGCAATGTAACGAGTAAAAGATGTTAAGATGTGTTGGGTTAAGCAAATTAATCTAACTTGAAGAAATTAAAGACGTGTATAACGAATATATAGAAATATGATATTGTGTTTCATTGAATTGTAGTTTTTTTTATTCATGCATCAATCTCTAAATACAATTGTATCGTCTTACAATGCAATTGAGAATACCTCAGTTTATTCCCCCTAAGTTAGACCATTAATACAAAAAACCTAAGTTCAATAAGAGTATATGCCACAATTTACTCAATGTGTGGTTACTCTTCCAAGCTTCCATGACCCTTCTTTATAGTAGTTGCTTTCAACTGCACTTGACAAAAATCAAGTAGCAACTTGTCCAAGATTGCAGCCCACTAAGTTTTTTTCATGACCAAGTCAATCACAGTAGACTCTCAACAACCTTTGATCAAGTCTATTTTCCAAGACTCTCAACAACCTGAAACAAACACAAAAACAACCTTTTTAATTAAATGATGATTCAAATATTAACAATCTTTCCATTTGAATTTCTGATCACACAAACACAAACTTGTGCATAAATTTATTAGAACAATAGTCAAACACAATCATCATAACTAATTATCTAAAACCTAAAACATGTAATGTAATAAAAAGAAGGCAGGACATTCATTTCGTCATGCTTTGATGACCATATATCCAATGCTAGAACCTTATTTTCTCCCTCTATTTGTGTGACGTGATATTCGAAAATAATAAATATGAGTCACACAATTAATATTTAAATATTGATCATTAATTTTTCTTCCATAAGGTTCTTCAACTTTGTATTATTCTATGTATTTCCTTCAAACATTTTTTAGCTCTAAATATCGGTGATGAACCTCATTGATAACATTTGCATTATCTCTTTTCTTTTAGAATTTGAAAGGATAATAAAAATCAATTGACAAATATGCTTATAATATCCAATATTTCTAAACTTCAAAAATTCTTGAAATGTTTAAATACACATATTTATTCTCTCATTTTCTTCTTTTCCCTTTAAAAAATATTCAGCAGTTCATTCTTTTTAAACAAAATTGAATAACATCTTAGGAAAATAAATTAATATATAATAATCCTTGCAAGTTGCTTCTGGTGAAGCCAAGTCAGCAAGGATTATTAAATATCACAAAAAAATCTCTTCACAAAAAAATATCTTCAATTCACCTATTTATATTTCATTTAATTTTAACAACAAAAAGTTAATGATATTTTAGATTCTCTTCACAAAAAAAATTCTCTTCATCTCACCTATTTATATTTCATTCAAAATTTTGACAACAAAAAGTTAATGATTTTGTAAATTATATTTATATATAATAATCCTTGCAAGGAATTTATATCTTAAATATAAAAAATTTCTATTTTTTAAAATTAAAAAAATACTCAAAATATGTGAATTTTACACCAAATTAATATATACCAATATTAATATTATTCTATTTGAAAATTATAATATTAATATAATATCTCAATTTTTTTATTTCACCAAACAAAATTACAATTTAATTGTTAGATTCTTATAACATCATTTGTCTGTAAATATGAGATTTTAATTAACGCCTTATATTTTCATACAATACAATATTTTATTTAATTAAAATTATAAATCCGCTATTTTTACAAAAAAAAAAGAAAGATGTTAAACCTATAAAACATAAAATATAATTATATTTTATTAAATAAATAATGAGATATACCACCATACGTTATTTGATATATTTTTAATGATATTAAATAACAATAATAAAATTTCAAAATATATATGACTCTTGAAATACAAATAACATCATATAAAATTAACAATTATTTGTAATATAATATGAATCGTGTTAAATTATTATAATTTTCAGTTTATTATTTTTCTATATTATTATAAATTCATAACAAAGTCCTTATATAGAGGGTTATTTTATCACCTACTGAATCAAGTCTTCCATTTAGATTGAAAAGATAATAATTACCAGTCAGATTGTGTTACACGATGACAATCAACAAAAATCAAGGATAAAGTCTTAAGCAAATCGGATTATCCTCCCAAACCAATTTTCAGCCACGACCAGCTTTATGTTGTACTTTCAAGAGTAACTTCGGCGAATGGACTAAAGATATTAGATATAAACGCCAAGACAAGGCAAAATTTGTTGTCTATCGATTTTAAACGGTATCCAAAATTAAAAGGTATGTAGGTAAAATATACTTTTAAATTCATAGTTGTCATCTTCAATCATACATTGTTATTCATCAGAAATCTAATTGATCAAGGTTATTTCTATGCATGTTGACATCATATGAAACAATTTCTCATTGGTTTATTACAATTATTTACTTATGGTTAGTTCTAATACCTTTTAAATTATATGCATCGATACCTATAATTTTTTTTCCATTTCTTTTGTCCTAACATTTTCTTCGTTTATAATGTTTCAGGAGATATTGCACATCTGCATTCATTTTATGGATCAATCCATTTCAGCCAGACCACCCTTATTATGTTGCACTTTCAAGAGTAACTTTGGCGAATGGACTAAAGATATTAGATTTAAATGTCAAGAGTAGGCAAAATTTGTCTATTAAAAAATTTTAAACGGTCTCCCAAAATCACAAGTTATGTAGGTAAAATACAATTCTTTAAGTTCATAGTTGTTATCTTCAATCATACATTGTTATCCGTTAGAAATCATATTGATCAAGGTAGTTTCTATGCAGATTGACATCATATAAAAAAATTCTTATTGGTTTATACAATTATTACTTACGGTTGGTTCTAATACCTTTTGAATTATATGCATCGATACCTGTAATTTTTTCCATTACTTTTGTCCTAACATTTTCTTCGTTTATAATGTTTCAGGAGATATTGCACATCTCCATTCATTTTATGGATCAATCCATTTCTCTTAATTGCACTAATCATAAAACAGATCATCAACATGCTTTTTGTTTCGTTACGATCCGCAGACAATATTGACATCTCTATTATCCATCATATTTAATTAGTTTTTTCCAATTCTCTTTAGTCACTCTTTTCATATGATATGAGTGTTTTTTCCTATTCCTACATATCTTCTACTACAAAAGATAAATTTATAGCATCATTGAATTTTATTAACAATTCTTACATAATTCCAACACATTTGTAAAGAAAATTATACAAATCATTGCCCGCGCATCGTGCGAGATTTTTTCTAGTAAGAAGAATAAGAATAAATTATAGAGTTACCTTTCTGTGTAAGTGTATTTGTTTTATCAACCGGTTTCACTTAGCAGTTTTTAGTACACTTATGAGTCAACTTTTTTCTCTTCTTTTTTTTTATTCTTTTGAATGTCCTTTTTTATACCTTATACCTACTTCTAGGACGTTGTTTGGACAACATTTTCTTCATATTGCACATTCCTAGGTTTCCTTTTTGTAGGTATATTTTTATGTTCCATTTGAATCATAGTTGACTATTTAAGCATAATATAGTTTTGTACCTTAGGACGTTATAAAACTGAATTTAAATGTCTCTGACCTTTTAACCGAGAATGTAATCACAACAACCTCTTTAAAAAATATAATCCTTTTATGAACCATCAAGTTCTTAGATACGTAAGAGAACTAAAACCTTATTCCTTTTTTTAACGTCAAACATTGAATTTCAGAAAAATAATTTTTACAAGCATATGTGTACTTCAGTAATGCTTAAACGATCTTGATAAACCAAGAACAAATGAACAAATCGAGGGATTTTGTGAAGATCTCATTTAATTGACGATCTATATGCACACACTCAATTTTCATTTGTTTTCTTTCAAAATTTTCTCTAAAAATGATAAATTGCAATTGTTTATCTAAGTCAAAAGGTTTGCACAACAAGAACATCAAGGATTTATTTAGGAATACCTCGAGCCAAATTTGAATCTACAATTTTTACCAAGGTTCGATCATATTTTGTCACATTAAAACTTCTTTTTTCGGCTCTCCACACATAGCAATTGTTTCATGATCACATACGTGAAAAAGTACACTTTCCATCGGAATTCATAATTGTTTTGTATAAAATATTACTTTGTGATCACTATCACACAAATGACTAATACTAATCAAATTAGTCATTAGGCCCTTCACATAATGACCATGGGTTATCTAGGAATTTTTGTAGATCTCCTTTTCCAATGATTTTTCCTTTGTTTCTATCACCAAGCATAATACTTCCAACATTCACCTTTTTAGTAAAATTTGAGAGAAATTATTTATTCCATGTCATGTGTGTAAAACATCTATTATCAAAGTACCAAGTGTTAGATTTTTCATTTTGAATGAAAATGTAAGTAATTTTGCATTGAAAATCGATTTTTCTTTTCCAATTTTGTTTTAATTTGAGTGTAATATACTTACCAAGATCATTTCTCAATATTTGAAAACACATGTGTTGCTTATGTCCCAAGATTCTGAATAATAACATCTAACATTATTATTTTGGCGAAGATTAATTTTAAGTTGAGGTGTTCTTCTGACTTAACCAAATATATCTACAAGATTTCCACGCGAACAAACTTCATTTGAGACTTTTCTTTTCTTCCAAAGAATCCAATTTCATGATGATTAGTATTTTTCTTTCCCATGGCCAACAAATGATCAAGCTTTTCTGCTCCCTTCATGAGTATCTTCAATTGCATGTTTGTTTCTTCTAGTTTGTCTTTTGAGTCATCATAACTTCTTCTTTCCGTGTAACTTTTTTGAATCTCTTGAAGTTGTTTTTCTAATTGGTTGTTAGATTTGACTAACTCAATGTTGAGTTTACTCATATTCAATCATTCATTGTACAAGGTGATAATTTGCAATCAGATTAATTGATTCAAATGAGCCAAAACGGCTAAATATACAAAAGTTCAAAAGTTAGACCTAATTACAAAAAGACTTATATACCCCTATACATATATCCTTTACACGCCCCCTCAAGATGGAGCACCCTCGGTGAGTCCAATCTTGGAACACAAGAGCTGAAACGGAAGTCTCGGGAGAGGCTTCGTGAGAATGTCCGCGAGTTGATCCGCGGCTCGTACATGAGTAACCCGAAGAGTATTGGACTCGACCAGGCCACGGACGAAGAGATAGTCTAGCACCAAGTGCTTCATTCGGGAGTGAAAGACGGGCTTAGCACTGAGATATGTCGCTCCAATGTTGTCACAATAGATGGTAGGTGGTGATGATGACTTGATCCCAGCTTCAGATAGTAAAGCAACGACCCATAGAACTTCCGCGGCCGTGGACGCAATAGAGCGGTATTCAGCCTCGGTAGACGAATGGGAGAGTCCGGTTTGTTTCTTAGACGACCAGGAAATAAGATGCGCACCAAGGAAGAGAAGATACGCCCCGGTGGACTTGAGATCAAGGGAGTCTCCAGCCCGAACCGGTTTTGCTTCATGCATGAGACAACGGTTGAGAAGATCTTGAATGTACTTCCGTTGAGTCAAATGTAGGCCACGAGACGTCCGCGTTGCTTCTACCCCGAGAAAGTATGATAAGTCACCCAAGTCCTTGATGGAGAAGCGGGCGGCTAGGGCATCAATGAATTGCTCGACTTTTGATGAGCAATTGCCTGTAACAACAATATCGTCAACATAAACCAGCACATACAATTGTAGCGCGGTTGTGTTGAGAACGAATAAGGAGGTGTCCGCCAAAGAGTTGCTAAAACCGCGAGCAAGAAGAAATGTGCGAAGTTCCGAATACCAAGCTCGAGGAGGTTGCTTGAGACCATAGATTGCTCGCTGAAGTCTGCACACATGAGTAGGATGATTAGGATCAATGAAACCCGGGGGTTGAGACATGTATACCTCCTCCATGAGACTGCCTTGAAGAAAGGCGTTATTAACATCAAGCTGTCGGAGAGACCATCCACGGGAGACCGCAATGCTCAAGATAACACGGATGGTTGTTGGTTTGACAACCGGGCTGAAGGTCTCATGATAATCAATGCTCGGTCTTTGGTGAAACCCATTTGCAACAAGTCGAGCTTTGAATCGTTCCACGGATCCGTCTTGCTTGCGTTTGATTCGAAACACCCATCTACAACCAACAATATTCTTTGCTTGTACTGCGGGAACAAGCTGCCACGTTTGGTTGCGATGTACGGCCTGTAACTCAGAATCCATTGTATCACGCCATCTTGGATCTTTCAAGGCTTGAGTGATATTAGCCGGTTCGCTTTCCACCTGAGCGACAAGAGCAGATCGGTTACTCTTTGAGCGAGTAACCCTCGGATGCGAATTTGTGCGAGGACGTTGTGGTGGCACGTCCAAGATAACAAGGTCAGAAGACTGTGACGACGTTGAGGGCTCAACATGAGGAGGATCCGAAGGTGAAGAGCCAATATCCGAAGATTGCGGCGGTGAAGAATC
>CM071871.1:32700216-32733291 GCA_036759665.1 Gynandropsis gynandra | reverse complement strand
TGTTGCGTTTTCTGTTTGGGCAAGCGTCGTACTTGATGGGACGACGGCTGGGGAGGGGGAGAGGCATGAACGGCCGGAGAATAGGGAGAGGGTGATCGGCGGCCGCAAGAAAGAGTGGCGGCGGCGGTGGTTGGAGAGGGGAGGAGAGGTCGCTGGATTTTTAGGAGAGTTTGTTGGGTCCTTAGACTTTGAGCTCTGATACCATGATAATTTGAAATCAGATTAATTGATTCAAATGAGCCAAAACGGCTAAATATACAAAAGTTCAAAAGTTAGACCTAATTACAAAAAGACTTATATACCCCTATACATGTATCCTTTACACAAGGTTTCAATATTCACATATTCATCATCGCTATCAACTTCTTTTGTGATCTTGTTTTCGTCTTCATCGATTATTTCCATTAATGCCACAAAATTTACTCTTTTCTCATTCAGTGCTTTCTTCATATTTAGAACTTGAATCTTCATATTCATTTATACAGTGTTCAAACTCTTTGCAATTGTAACATTGAATTTCACACAAATTCTTTAACATACTTTCTTTAGAGAAATATTGATCTTGGCCTTCTGAGCATGAAACCTTTTTTTGTAAACACCTCTAAAGTTTTTTACTAGTTTTTTTATCTTCATATGTCTGACCAAGTACACTTGTCTCATTCGCAAGTGCATTTATCTTCCCCCTAAAGTCTTTTACGTTTTCGTCTTCAGCCAACTCTAATTTTTCAAACTGATTTTCTAAGATATCAATATAAGTTCTTTTAATATTTGAGGCACCTTCATGCATGGACTCCAGTGTGTAGCATCCTTCTTTTGCAGTTTTACATCCTTGAATTTGTTTGAACTTATTGATTTCCATAGATGCAAACATTGATGCAAGTAATCTGCCGTTGTAAGTTGAATTTCTTTTCTCGGCAGGTATCCACTAATTAGATGGTTACTCCTTAGAATTTCTAAGTTCATCTATCACCATGGGTGGACTCCATCCATTCTTATAACATTCCATGTATCATTGTCAATGCCTCTCATATTTGCACGCATTTTAACTTTTCAATATCCATAAATGGAGGCATCAAACATGACTAAATTTCCAAAAAAAACACATATCTCTTGGACCTTTCATATTGTATTTAGTATTTCACACCAAATAATAGTTAAAATATCTGGTTTTGGTGACCAGCTCAAATACTAATTAAAAAATGTTAAACCACCACGTATAGGGAAAATATAGAAATAAGAAATTATGTTTCAACGAACTATTTTTTTTATTCATGCATCAATCTCTAATTACACTAGTATCATCACAAAATGCACTCGAGACTACCACACATGAGTTAGACCATCACAAAATGCACTCTACTAGTGTTAGTAATCACCGCCACACACTCAAGCAAACCTCCAAGGATTTTTTTTTTTCTATCCCTACTAGTGTATCTCACAATTCATTAATTGTCTAGTTACACTTCCAAGCATCCCTGATCTTTCTTTTATAGTGGCTATTTCCAACTACACTTTCTGAAAATAAAAAACAACCTATATGAGATTTCAACAATCTTCAATTTCACTTGCCGAAATTCCAAGAATAACTTGTCTAGGATATCACCCCACGAAGTTTGTTTCAAGATTAATTTAATCCCAATACACTCTCACGATCAACTCTATTTTCGAGGACTCTCAACAACTTGAAATAAACATAAAAACGACCTTCCTAATTAAATTATTGATAAAAAATTGTCTATAAATTGAAAGACGAACAAAAACTATATTTTTATGTTAAGGAAAAACAAAAATTGGTCTTAAATTTATAGACAAGAAAAAATTTATTCCTAAATAAATAAAATACAAAAAATAAATTACAAAATTTAGATATGGGCAATAAAACCATCCTTGATATGTCCATAATTTAGGGATACATTTTTTTCCTACAAATTTACAGATGCTTTAAGGACAAATTTTAATCTCCATATTATAAATGTCCCAAAAGCGTCCTGAAACACAACAAGCTAAAAGTCGTGAGAAATGCAATTGTCAATGAACTGGTGAAAGATCTTGTTGGTTTTTCTTGTTGATTACCGATCATTCTTGACGTAGTTTATTTTGATGTTTTTCACCATTAGTTTCATTCGTGCACATGTTACGGGTCCATGATAAATAAACATACAATCTGTTATTTTGCACCATATATATAAATATTAAATTTAAATTATTAGTGATATATTAACTATTGTTTGAACATTAATATATACTTGTATATATATATATATGTCGTAAACATATGTTCTTGCAACACTTTCTAGGTAATAAAGTTAAAACACATCTGAGTATGGGTTTGTCTGACTTTTATTAAGAGATTACAACCAGAAAGGTTCAATGTATCACATAAAATTTTTATCGCTATCATAATGAATAAATAATTATTGATAAGATTCAAAAACCGACTAAACCAACACATGCTCAAGAGCATTAAATATATGATGAGTTGCCTTTACTAGACATTTTAAAGCTGGAAATAAGATTTTTTATTTTAAATATTCAAAGATCAAAGGCAAGTTAAAAAACTAGTTTAATAGCAAGTTAATGAACAAAGGCAACAACAAGATCGTGTTTTCGGGTAAAAACCTTTTGCACAAGTTCCTCCACTACAAAAAAATACGGGATGTTCAATGGATGGATCAACAGATTCGTCCGTTGATAGGAATTTCACACGGACGCCAATGGATGCCCTATAATGATCAAGGGTCACATATCCATTGCAATCTGTTGCAATTGTCAATGGACGAGCAACAGACACAACCTATTGCATCGATCCGTTGCATCGCCGCTAGAAATCCAAAAAAATCGGCCAATGGATGTTTGTTGCACAACACAACGGATTTCTGTTGACAATGGCAACGAAAGCCCGTTGAAATTGAAAATTTCAAGGTTTCCATTGGAATATTTCAACGTGACTTTTCAACAAGCATTCGTTGAAGGTTCTAACGGATGTTCGTTGAGAAAATCACCATCTAATGATCGAAATCAAGGCTTTACCAACAAGCTATTAAAAACTAATATATTTTCAAAAAATTTCGTTTTCTTCAAATATAGAATATATAGATCGTGAGAGTGGATGTATAGATGAAAAGATCCTATAACCGAGGAATATACTCAAGAATTCTTACACGATTGGAGCAGTTCATGAGTTTTACGTCGATGCAACCTTTGTGTCAAGAACGTGGGACAAAAGATGCAAAAACATGAAGTATCGAAGTCAAGAAATTTTTTACCAACATCTTTACAAGGTGGGTTTCGTAGAGAATTGCGAAATTTGGTTATTTCACGACGAAAATTGTGCGTTAGAGATATTGTGCAATAAGAGCAAGACCTAGAAAGAAATAAAAGAATTGATTATGAAGCATCGATGACCAATCCGTATGTTGAAATGGTGTCAGATGTTTTTCCTAGAGTTGTTGAACAACCGTATGAAGAGACGTCGAACATCGAGGAACGCCGATTTTTTAACCTATTGGATTCGGTGAAACAACCTATATATGAAGGATGTTATGAAAGTCAGTCTTGTTTATCTTTGTCATCAATATTGATGAGTATAAATACATACTACAATGTGGCTGAAAATTGCATGGATTAATTTTGCTAAACAATGCGTGAATATTTACCTGAAAATAATCAAGCTTCCGAGAAATATTACGAAACAAAGAATGTTTTAAAAGCTTAGGGAATACCATTTGAGAAAATTTATGTTTGTAGAAACAGCTGTATATTATTTTAGAGAAATGATAAAGACTTGTTGCAATGCAAATTTTGCGGTGCAAGCAGATTTCGTCCAAAGAACCCATCTTCACGTAAAAATGTATTATACAAAAAAATGTTCTATATGTCTGTACCAAACAGGTAAAGAACGGTATTTGAATCGAAAAAACCGTTGTAACAATGAGATGGTACGCAAAACACTCGAGGGGCGTAGGGATAATGCAATGTCCATTGGATAGTAAGGTTTGGAAAGATTTAAATAAATTATTTCCCGAGTTCATGTATGAAACGAGAAATGTTTATCGTTGTCTATGCACATATGGTTTTAGTTTATAAGGATAATCTGGAAATCAATATTCTTTGTGGCCGATGATTTTGTCTCCTTATAATTTGTCTCCCGATATGTGTTTGAAAAGAGAAATAATGTTCTGACGTTGCTGATTCCAAGAACAGAACATCCGAAGAAAAGTTTTGATATCGTTTTGCAGCCATTGATTCATGAACTAAGATATTTGCAGAATGATGGCATTCTTGTTTATGATGCGAGTACATAGAAAAATTTCACATTGAAAGCGTTCTTGTTGTAGACAATTAGCGACCTTCCTACATATGGAATATTATTTGGATGGAGTACGCACGGGAGATTAGCATGTCCATATTGTATGGAGGATACATATCCATTTTGACTATTACATGGGAAGAAACCTTGTTAGTTTGATTGTCATAGAAGATTTTTTCACCGTGGACATGCTTACAGAAAAAGATAAAAAAAAATATTTTCAAAGAACGTGGTACAAAAAGAACAGGCACTGCGCATGTAAACAGAATGCAAATCTTTTACGAACAATTAAATGCAATGGGAAATTTACAAGAATCGAAGAATGCGCTGGAGATCATGGGCATCAAAAACTAAAAAGCTAAGGTGAATGACATAACTAGTGTAAACATAGTATCTTTTGGGAACTAACATATTGAAAATCAATGATGTTACGTCATAATTTAGATGTTATACATATCGAAAAGAAATTTTCGATAACATCATCAATATTGTTATGAATGGGACGGGGAAAATTAAGGATAATATACAATAAAAAATATTTGTAGAAAATATATCTAAGTCCTAAGTTGGAGATACGAGATGGAAGGGTACCTATCCTAATATTCATATTGTCTAGGCCAGCGAAAATCACATTATTAAAGTGGTTAAAAGAAGACGTTAAATTATATATATATATATATATGCATTAAACATTACTCAGTGTGTGGATATTGTTGGTTCGAGGTTTATCGGGTTGAAAAGACATAATTGTCATGTTTTCATGTAGTGACTCATTTGAATTACATTGGATGAGCTCTTACCACGAAACATTAACGATGTGTTATGGGAAATAGCATATTTTCAGAGATATAGGTTCAAGAAATTTAAAAAGGGTGACTTAGAATTAATAAAAAAAACAATATCTCTAAAGTATTATGTGCATCCGAAAAAAATATTCCACAAGTACGAACACGGAAAACATAGAAGCACATACAATTATGGCATTTGCGTTAATAATGAAATAGAATGTGATATTTTCTAAGATATTTTCCACCAAATCCTACAGGTGGAATACCTCGATCTCATTGGATTGAAGATAATGCTTTTTAAATGTAAGTGGTTTAATTCAACCGTAGGACGTGGTACACGGAAATAATCGATGGGGAGGAATTGACATCAATCCGACACGACAATATTGTAAGTATAATCCATTCATCAGAATAGATAAAGCAGATCAAGTATGTTACATGAAATATACAACAACATTGAAACATCGAAGAGATGAATGGTAGGTCGTAGTAAAGATCAAGCCGCAAGGAGTTATAAGCACAGATGAAAAAGAAAATCTATTGCAAACGGATCATTCAGAGCTTATACGATTAATTGATACAAACAATCAGGAGGAGATTCTCACAAGAACTGACATAGATGGAGAATACATACGCGATTATAAAGACTTTAAACCAAAAGATGCAGAAGATGAAAATGGTGATGAGTTTAATGAACAATTGAAGGAAGACTCACCAATCGAAGAATCTACCGACGAAGAAATGTGAATTATATAATTGTAATATATAACGTTTTCTAACTTATTAAAATTATTTTTTAACTTAATATATTCACATTTCGAAGGGCATCCATTGTCAATGGCATTAGAAACCCGTTGAAACATTAAATTCTGATTGACACTTAATTTTCAAGGTCTATAACATATCAACGGTCATCCGCTGGAAAATCGCAACGGATGTCAGTTTCAATGCTTTAGATCGCCAACGGATGCTCGTTGTGGTTGTTCAGGCCGCCAACGGATGAGAGTTGGTAAACACCAATGGATATTCGTTGGTGCTTTACAATGAATGCTCGTTGAACTGTTTCCAATGGGTATCCATTGCACGTTGCAACGAATATCCATTGAAAAATGTCATCAAGGCTATCCTACACCTACAACATCGATTTTGGTTCTCAATGGGCATCCATTGCAATTTCCAACGGATGCCCTTTGCAAGGGGAGACAAAACTTCTTTTTGATGTATGTTGCCTCGGGAATGTTCGCAACGGGCATCCGTTAGAAATTGCAATGATGCCCGTTTAGAACCCAACAGTCGCGTTAATTGATTTCTTCCATTGAGGTGATGTATTTTCCTTTTGTCTTGATTATTGATCCTGAATGTCCTGACGAGACGTTATGGTAAGATTTAAATTACATAATGTATATTGTATTTAATTATAAATACTATCTAATCCTTTGATTTTTACGTGCAGATTTGATGTGGATGATGTTTTGAAACATACGAACAACAAAATCTTCCAAGGATCAACAAGATCGACTATACTATTCCTGGCATGTTACGCCAGTACTCAAACCCCGCCTATGATGGTATACATTCATCGTAAGTAATTTTAATATAAAATTTAACTTTAAAATTATTATTTGATTTTATGTATAAAATATTTATTGCAATTTAATTTTGCAGTGCGTATATAGATGGCAGAAGAAGGATACGTCGCGCATCTACACAGCTTGGATGCACGA
Organism: Gynandropsis gynandra; assembly: GCA_036759665.1. NCBI lineage: Eukaryota > Viridiplantae > Streptophyta > Magnoliopsida > Brassicales > Cleomaceae > Gynandropsis > Gynandropsis gynandra. The sequence continues at coordinate 32,726,470 of CM071871.1, read as the reverse complement.
CATGCTAGCCTAGTTGCACTTGGTGATGAACAATGCCAAGTGCAACTATTGATAACACTGAAAAGTGTATCAATATTAGGATAGGTTTTAGAGTCATTTTCGCTCATATTCTTTGTATACATGTACTTATCCGATATGATTTCGAGCTTCACACACCCGTTTTGTTGGTTTTCAGGTTTTTAGGCGACAAGGCCTAAATGAGCTCAATATGAAGAATTTCTGATCAAAACCACATGAATAGAAGACATATCTACTCAGAGCTCCAGAACCCAAAGGAACACCCGAGCAACGAGCGGAAAAGAGAAGTATCAAGGACACAAGGGTGCCCGGTCGGGCACTATTCCTCCACCCGCTGGGGTAAAACCTACGGGGTTTTATCCACACATTCAGCACGACCCGGGCACATGAGCTATGAGATCGGGTAGCCTTACCCGATCGGGCGCAAGAAGAATACACAACCTAGATCTCAATTTCAAACGAGCGGATAAAAAGAACTGAACAGATCTAGAGCAAGGGGGCGATGAACAGGGCAAGAAAAGACTGGAAAAACATCTGGAAAGGCTCAGGAGGTATCGGAGAAGAAGAGAAGCACCAATCCGTACACCGGTAACACAATAGGGAAGGTCGAGGCATCGAATTCCGTAGGGTTTATCATGTATAGGACTTTGTTATCTTCTTCATCTGTTTATTCCATGAGTGAGTAGAGTCCCTACTGCGGGTAGGGATATCGGATTTGTATGTATGAACGATGTTTCGCGTTAATGTTTAGTTTTATGAATTTATTCTTGATTTACGGTTTTACGCTTAGAGATCTAGAGCAAGGGGGCGATGTTTCGGTTATTCTTGATATTTTCTACCATGTTACCAATGGGTATCCGTTGAAAACTATTAATTCTCACCATTTTTCTTTTCAACGGGTTGACAACGGATATCCGTTAGAAATTACCAATGGATATCCGTTAGAAGTTTATAACGGTCATCCGTTGACAGCTTGTAATGAGCATCTGTAGCCAATTCCTAACGCATTTATCCGTTACAAGACGATTGAAAATTGTCAACAGATATGTTCTGTTGCACGCCCGTTGCAAGTCGCGACGGATACGAGTTTTTAAGGATCGATTCTCAACGGAGAATTGTAGAAAGAGGTATGACTCAACGTGAAGGTGTAATAGTATGACTAAATCAAGCTTCTCGAAATAGGAGTATTCACTTTAAAAAAGTTAAGTATTAATTTATTAGATATTAAGAAACACTTTGAGTGTGCATCAATGTTTGTGGGAGGGTTATCATTTTTTTAATGCATTATCTTGATGACATATTACAAGTAAGAAACCCAATTAAAGTAATGTAAAAGAAAATCCATTTTCTATTTTTTCATGATGTACCAGCTTTTCAAAAGAAAAATATGGTTACTCGAATAGTTCTCTATAGAAATTGGTTATTCGAATAGTTCTATATAAAAACTAGGAGAAATGATCGTTATTCCATAAACAAAAATCTATATAATTAGATAAAGAAGATTGTTTGGACTTTCATAGTCATTATACTAAGATACTATAATGAAAAGTTTAACGTGGAAATTTTGAAGAAGGAATATCGACCGATAGACACTAAAACTACTGTCTCTAAGGAGGATTATCTTGAAATCCAAGAAGATAGTTTGCATTATTAGAGTTCTATATGATAACATAGTGGGACCTAGCTACGCTTGTTATAGCCATATATCATGACAATGAGATCTGCAAATGGATGTCAAATCAGTTTTTTCTAATGAAGAATTGTAGAAAGAGGTTTACATGACTCAATGTGAAGGTTTATTGGTATGATTAAATAAAGCTTCTTAAAATAGGAGTATTCACTTTGAAAAATTGAAGTATAATTTTTTTAGATGTGAAGAAACAGTGTGCATCAACGTTTGTGGGAGGGTTATCATTTTCTTAATGTTGATAACATATTACTAGTAAGAAACTCAATTAAAGTAACGTAAAAGAAAATCCTTTTTCTATTTTTTGGTGATGCACCAACTTTTCAAAAGACAAATATGGTTATTCAAATAGTTCTCTATAAAAAACTTTTATTCAAATAGTTCTATATAAAAATTTAGGAGAAGTGACCTTTATTCTAGAAACAAAGATCTATATAATTAGATAAAGAAGATTTTTTGGAGTTTCATTGTCATTATAAAATACTATAATTAAAATATAATATTGCAAATTTTAAAAAAGGATTATCTATCGATAGACACTAAAATTATCCTCTCTAGGGAGGATTATCTTCAAATCCAAGAAGATAGTTTGCATGAGTAGAGTTCTATATGATAACGTAGTGGGAGCTAGCTACACAATAAGTGTAATGAGTCATTATCAAGTGCATCTCAGGGAAGAACATTTGGTGAAAACCATTCTTAAGTATGTGAGAAAGTTTGACAAATGATTTTTCATTTATGGAGATTGTAACTTGGAGTTAGAAAGTTAATTGATACAAGCTTCATGTGAGACAAGGATTACAACAAAATCACTTCACACTATATTTTCCTTTTTAATAGTCGAATAATGAGTAGAAAATTTCCAAACAATCAATTTTCAGTAGTTCACTTACTAAAGCATAAATATAGTGGCATGTTACTATGAAAATTCACTACTTTTTCCATTGAAAATATATTTTTTAAACGTACGTGAACCGATGCATTCGATTAAAAACAACTTATTTTTTAATTGATAATAACGAAATGATAGCACAGAGAAATCAACCAATATCACATAAAAATACTATAATACTTTTGAAAAGTAACAACTAATGTGAGAATTCACTAACGTCGGGACATTCAAATCAAGAAGTTGGATGAAAACGATATTATGGTACAACGACTCACAAAGACACTTGGATAAAACGACTTTAAGAAAAAGTTAAAAACTGGATTGAGTGTGATTTACTAGAATTTATTATGTAATAATTAAATATTTGAGATATTCTTAAAATTATAATTGTTTTATGTAATTTTTTGAACAGTTTTTATGAATAAATTTTATTTTTCTATCATTTCTAATAATATTAAAATGCGATATGCTATAATTATTGTAATTTTAGAATATTATCATCATGATAGTGATAATGATGATGACAGTCAAGTTTTGGAAAATTTTAATCAAGATTTTCCTTAATTATAAGATCACTTGTAAGACATTATTGATTTAGATGGATATATATATATATATGGTACTGAATTTATAGTAATAAATTTTAGAACATTTTGATTTCTTAATAAATCTAAAAAGAAGTAAAATAAAATGAAACCAATACAAGGACTAGTCAAATAAATCTGTTGTAGTCTTGAGTCTTATGTCTTGCGAATGGAATGATTACGAAATATTTGTTAGGATATTGTAGTATATATTATGTGTACTTTAAGAAAGAGCATTTAAGAGATGTTGGCATGAAAGCCGAGCTTCCCATCTCCATTAGCCACCATTCCTCAAAACAAGAGTTTGTTCAGGTCAACTCCAAACGTAGCCACATCCCTCAGTCTCTATCATTCCAAAATGTGGTCAATTAAATTGTTAAAAGTGAAAATTTCTAATTAACTCTCTATAAATATTTTTATAATGATCTCTATAAGAAACTATATCGACTTTCTATTATTAGTAACGAAAAGAATAAATGAAACTCGCTAATAACTTGATAACATAATGGGAAACTTGTTCTATAAAGGATGACCGCTCCATAATCTCCTACAACTCAACTGTCGAACATCAGATGCAACGAACAATGCTACAACACTTGTGATCTATTGTGGATAAATCGGTAAACAACTCAAAATCACTCTAATAATTCTTTAGTTAAACCCATCAACAATTAGTAAGAAAACGAATCACTTTAAATATCAATAAATTGATTTAAGTGTTCAAAAATAAATTCCTTATTTATGAAGACCTTAAAATAATTGAAAAATAGGTAAAATAAATTAATAAAACAATAATCCGAGAAAAAGGGAAGCCAAACTAGGCGACCAGTCATTGGAACGTTGTATAAGGGTTTTTACGCAAGTATAGATAAGATAAATGTTCTCAACTGATTTATGCATTGCATAGTCGAGGCGGTAGTGCTTTATCTAGTGGTTTATTGATTAGTTTCAATTTTCAATGTGTGTTATGTACCCATTGGTTCATAAAAATTGCTTGAATTGGATGGTTCCTTGCTTGAGTCGAGCACCTTTAGCTCGTCCAATTCCTTGCTCTTCTTGGTCTCCTCCACTTGTAGTTAGGTTATGTAGTCTTGACTCGGCGCCTCTTGATGTTCTCATGTAGTCTTTGCCACCTTTTTAATGTTCTTGTGAGTGAGCATGTGCTGAATCTTTTTTGCATTCACACTCGTGATTGGTCTTCATATAATTTATGTCTGATCTAAGTCTTATTCTTATCATTCCTTATTTTTTTTAAAAAAAAAAAAAGATTTGACCTGAATGTAGACCTTCATTTGTATCAAAACAGGTCAAGTTAGTTACATTGGAAGTCTTTATAGAACGTGTACTCACCTACTAACTAAATTTTGTGACTTGCACCTCTGTTGGAATCTTTCTTTGCCAATATGCACCCACACCAAATCTCCCGCTTTGAAGTTTGTCCTTTGGTGTCTTTTGTTTGTTTGTTGGGTGTGTGGCTTTGTTAGTGTTTTCTCATCTAGCTCTTTCTCACCATCTAGTGGTACGTTCTTCTTGAATCCATGTTCACAACCTTTCAATGACTTAAGAACAAAACTAGATAAAAATTGACTTATATCGTTAAAGAACAACATATATTTATGTTTAAACGCATTCATTGGATGAGGTAAAATGGTCGGACTCTCTCTCTCGCACTCATAGAAAGAAACATTGTCCTCATATATGTGATCCCACAAGTTATTTTCTAAGTTTCTCTCAAAATCTCACTATTTTTATGGTGATTTACCTCATGATCACTCATTTCTTAACACCTATCATCTATCTGCAGTCGCAGCTACTCCATTGTCTCCTCATGAAATGTAAATTTGGAATTCACACATGATAACGGATTATGCCATTGTTGCCTTATACTCCTCGCAACTCTGATCTGAGTAGTAAGACCCATCATTAGTCCAATGACTACTTTCTTGTCAAATTATGTCCTATATCCTCCTTATTGTGTTTGCGACCTTGATATCCCGGGTTTTGGTTCAACCTTGCTACTAGTGGGTGGCTTCTCATACGCCTCTACATCTCTTCATCCCATGAAATTTGGGATCTCCAGCTTGATGTTACTAATATTATCGTCTTCCTAATTTGATGGTCATATTATTGTGTCTGAAGTTTTGCGTACTCGTCGGAATCCATATCCACAACTTATGGATTTGTAGTGATAGGTTGTATTCTCACGAGTTCTTTTTTCCAGCTGATCAAGTCATTAGTTGATGATAGTGAATTCATCTCGCAACACCTTATGAAATTCCACCATCATGAGTTGCATTTATGTCTATAACAGAGCCGCTTCTACACCTCATGGTGATTTCATGAATCTGGCATCTAAGATGTTATACAATAGCAACTTTTTTTAAACATAAATGATGAAATAAAGAAAGATTAACAAATATCATAATCAATTAAAAATATGTGTTTCACTCAATTTCACTAGCTTTTCAGTCTTTTCTTGGGTTTCTCTTATTCGATTTAGTTGACAACTCAAAAAATCAAACTTAGAGTTAGTTTCTTACAAATCAAACAAAATCTTGATACTATAAATGCATAACGTAGCAACTATGTCCTAGTTCCAAAACCTAGTCCCTAATTCTTTCTTCTTCTTTTTTTCATTTTATTTTCTTCTTTTTTTAACTTTCCTATCTTTTTCTTTGTTTTTTTTTCCTTTTCATTTATCTTAGCTCTTTTTTGTTTCTTTTTGTTTCCTTTTCTCTTTGTTTTATTTTCATTGAATTTTCTTGCCTTTTATTTTTTGTGGTTGATACTATAACAAAAAAACCAATAATAAACATAAAAAAACTTAATTAAACGAAAAGATAGTTCTAACGTATGAACCAAGCTGTGATACCGCTTTATATTGATCCAGATTGACTTTTTATCGTTAGTAAGGATAAAAATGAACCAAATTCACTAATTACTCGATAATAGAATATGTAACTTAGTTTTAGATACTGAACTCCAGACCATCCTACAACTGCTTCAAGATATTTTTAGTTAAATATTTCACGAATTAACAAGGAAAAGAATCATTCTTATTATCAAACATTTAGTTTAAGTGTATTTCAGTGAATGTATTATTTATAAAGACCTAAACATAATTAAAAACTAGGTAAATAGATAAATAAAAAACACGGGAAACTACTCGATTGAGCTGTGTGACCAATTGATCGAGCATCGTATAAAAGTTTCGACGCAAAACAATATAAGATAAAAAAATGCTCAATTAATTTATGAACTAATTGAGTGAGATGGGAAAGTGCTCGGTCGAGTGATGTGTTGATCGGGTTGAGCAACTAATGCATGTTATGGACACATTGGTCTAGAGGAATTGCTTGGATTATGTGGTTATTTCCTTAGGTCGAGCACCTTCAACTCTTTGTTGTTCTCAGCCTCCTCTACATGTAGCATAGTCATGTGGTCTTGACTTGGTGCCTTTTGATCTCCTCATGCATCCGTTTCCACCTCATCAATATCCTTTTAAGTGATCACATATTGAATCTTCTTGGCCTTCGCCTTCATAATTGGTCACAATTTGATTTATGTTGTATCCAAGGCCTCATTCTCATGATATTTACATGTTATAATTTTATTTGACATGTGGTCAATAAGGTATTTGTCATTCTTTTATTCTAGAGAACTAGTATAGATGCTTGTGTAATTGATGTTTGGTTAATATAGAATCCGTCAACTCCACGTTATGAGTTTAAGCTTTATATGTTCATCAATTATAGTGAATGTTTAAGACCTTCGTCATGGCAATTGAATAAGAGATAAAAAAAAAGTTTCTTGGAATCATTTACTAGCAAATTATGATTAACATAAAATATAATCTAATAGAGTTTGATAGTGAAATCGTTTTCTAGAATTATTCGGAGCTTAAATAATAAAAGGAAATTCTACAGTGTCCATACAAATGTTACGTAGAGTAAATGATGTCACTCTTTTTGGACGTTAAGATGTGTTGTTAGATATCATCATCGGTTAGTTGATTATTTTGATCAAGTGATTGACATTTTAGTGATGAATCTATGAAATCACAAATTTACGAATGTTATGGACTTTGACGAAGGTTTTTTAACCACATACTTGAAATATGATTATGATTTTTGCAAGTAATAAGAAGATATGGAAAAAATCCAATTAATCTATTTGGAATAAATATTTCTCTAACTTTGGCGTATGAAATTTGCACATTAGTACACGAATAGAGATACATATACTAAGAGTGTATAAAGACATATTTGTCATTAGGACAATTGAAAGATTTTTGGAAATATAGTATTCTTATGAATGCTTGTACTTTCACTAATAAATATGATTATTTATTTGATGATTAATATAATTATTTTTTTGATGATTAATATGATTAATTTTATAGATATAATACGATAAAATTAAAATTGAATTAACCAGATTAATTGTATGATCTTATTATAATAAGTTATACGATAATTAATATGCAATAAACTATATGTATTTTGGAGAATCCTATATAAAGAAGATTTTTTAAATAGTTTCTGAAATACTTGGTATGGATTTATCAGCGTATTCTTATAAACGAACTTGTTTAATTTAACACAATATAATATTTTTCATGATTGTATATAGATATATAGTATCATAACAATCAAAGATAAAATATAATCATATCAATTTGGAAATGGTGCATGAACCCCAACGTCCTTATAACAACGGTCCCAAACTTTGTAACTCCTAGGAAGAGCTCTTGAAGCGTATTCTTTAAGTTCATACAATGAGAACGAAAACTTGGCTATCAAAATGTGACATTCTTTGCCTTTCTCCAGCATATTAAGACAACAAATATTCGAAGCTCTTTTGTTCTGCAATATCTCTTCATAAATCTCACGACCACATTTCCGTGACATACCACATCTCTTGAAGAAATTTTTCGATTCTCGACGCACATACTCTTTTAATATCTTGATATCATAATCATAAGATTCAGGGGATGCAGCAATCCTCTTTTCTATTTTAATGTTAGGATCAACTATTGGTTTATTGTCATCTTCGTATGCATATGTTGGATAAGCAATCAAAGCAGTTGCTAAAAGCAATGCAATCAAGGATGTCTTCCCCATATTAATTTGTTTTTCTTTTTGAGTTCTTTAGAAATCTAAGATGGTGAATTACTTATTTATATCCAAAAATATTTGCCATGAGATATTTATTAATGTTGATTTTCGTTAGGTTTTTCTTCATTAATTTGGCTTGTAAGTTACAAATTTGTAAACCTTTCATTGAACACATTTCAGTTCACATGTAATAAACTTCTTCTTTTTATCTATTTATGCATTGTTTATTCACACTGAAAAAGAACTCATGCGATTTATTATTTATTTAGTTTTTTTATATTTATAAAGGAAAAAGGTCTATTCCCCCTAAACTATCACACTTTAATTCTATCCCCCCTCTCCCCGAACTTTCTCTCTCATCCTATTTCCCCCTCAACTATCATTAATCGTCCTATCCCCCACCTGAACTTTAAAAATTCATCCTATTTCCCCCTCCGTTAAATATCCGTTACCACCTGAACTTTAAAATATTTATGTTAGACAATTGCAAACAATATTATCATAGATAGATAGCATTCAAAATATGATGCATAATGTATTTCTAAAATAGCTAATATATATTAAATTTTAATTATTTTTATGTTAGTTATATAATGTCTCTGATAAAAACGAAATCTACATAAGCCACTAAAACCAACTATATTATTAAAGGTATAGTAATGCATCATGCTATTTTTAGAGGAAATGTAAAGTATGTAATAATGTCATTTACTAATTATCTTTATTTTATGTGAAAAAGTATTATTATAAACTAAATGATACCCGCGCGTTGCGCGGTTTTGTTATACTTCAATTGTAATCTTTTTAAACGTTATACATAATTTATTAATTCAAACATCGTCTTGACATTTGATATATGTATCAATCAATACAAACGCAAAAATTCTAATTTTTAATGTAAAATTTTAACCAATAAATTTATAAAATGTAATATAACTAACATTGCGATTTTTTCATAATATCTTTGAAATTTTAAAACGTAATTTTCGCAGAAAGTGATTGCATGATTTGGACATGGGTTTATCGCGTGATTGTTTTCCTATTCGTACCTACATAATTTTTTAGTACTAAATTTAGATCATAACATGATTAAAATAATTATTGAGGTATTGATATAATTTGAAAATCTTTAAAACTTACTTATGTTAAAATTTCTTGTTTTTCTTTAGATTTTCATTGGTGTAGATGTTTGTGGAACATAATGATCGAAGTATTAATTATGCAACCACAAGAACAAAAAAGTTAATATAAGTGTTAATTTATTTTTTAAAAAAAACCATTGATCATAATGGGAATAGTAAGTGTTACGATTATAAATGTTTTCTCTACAATCATTTGAGTAATATTTGAACGAAAATACATAGAAGTCCATCCTATATCGATATTTTTACGACATATTTTATACATTTGAAATGGTTCAAGCAAGGTGAGAAAATTATTGCAAAAGACATAATATAATAGGTTAATGGAGCAACAATATTAAATACTTACCTATTTAGTAACAATTGAATTTCTATTTTTTTATGAGACGTCAACAGTTACAAATTTGATTCTTGCATAGCGATTAGAAGTCCAACAATATTTACAACTTAAAAATATTAATTAGATAAGTTTATTAGCAAAGAAATAATATTATTGATTCATTGCAAAACTACTTACCTTACAAAAGTTCTTTGTGGTCAACCAATCCAACCAATATCCGATATGAACGCGTCCTGAATTTGTAAGTGTCTCATATTTCAGACTCATCCCTATGATAATTTGGTTTTTAAATCAAGTCATTTCTCCATGTGTATCTTGATTTTCATTATCTCTTGATTGATTTTTTTTTTCAAAGGAAATACAGAGGAGTCTTGAATCACTTTATTTGTTGCGATTATTGATCGTGACCTTTAATGTCACAATCTATACCCTAAACCCATATATATATATATATATATATTCCAAAAAAAAGGTTTCTAACCAACATTATGAAGAGTATACCGTGTATTATGGTAATAATTCAAGGATAATCAAGAGCACTTACAATTTTAATTTTATTTATATATGATTATTTATTTATTCTAATTAATAGAACAGTAAAATTAATATAATTAATTTACTGTTTGTAGTGTATTTAAGATTTTTCCAAAATTAAATTAATTTACGATCAATATTATGACATAAATGATATAGCTAACTACATACTTGTATATAATCTTAAAATTAATAAATTGGATTTGAATTATTTTCTTCTTATTTTATGTCTCGTTATATTTGTTGGTGGTGGTTGTGTCATGATTAATGTGATTATAAAAATACAATAAATAAATATTTTTAGTACTTACATATATTTGTTAAATTTGTTAAAGAATAATATTAAATTCATAAATTTAAAAACAATATATCCAAACTTCTAAGGATTTAACAAATCTAATCAAGTGATTGAGATTTTTTTACCATACGTCTTAAATCATTTACAACAATAAAACTTGGAAAAGGTACCAATTTTGAAACAGACACAAAAAAATGAGGCAACAATAATTTACAAATAGAGATAGAAATATATAATTAAGCTATTCATTTTTTCTCTGCAAGAGAGGAAGTGAAACAACATAGTAAAAGTTACCACCAGGAACATAGGGAAGCCACCACTAAGAACAATGTTACCACCGAGATCCTCCACCTTGTTCGTAGCCTCCGCCCCCATTTTCCCCTATTAGCCCAGCACATCCTACATCAAATCCAATCACAAAACCCAAAAAATGCAAAAAAGCTTTCCCAATGACTCAAAAATATACAATGAAGCTAAACTCCACTCACCAATTTGACCACAAGTTTTGGAGCTAGAGTTTGACTCAGAGATAAAAAAACGAAACAAACGACATTAACAAATAGAAAGAGATCGACACGAAACACAACCAAATAAATCCAAGCCTTCGCAATAGCCTTGTCGTGTGAAACACAGAATCCAAACATAATCAGAGTTAAATCGACTCAATCGACTCAACCAAGAAATAACAAAAAAGCTTACAGCGTTAACACAGGGTTCCATCGAGATGCTCCACCTTCTTCGCAGCCTTCGCCCACACCTTCCCCTATTTCCCAAGCACATTCTGCACCGAATCCACCTTATTAGCCTTAATATTCAATAAAAAAAACCAAAAAATGGAGAAAACCATTCCCAAATGACTCGAAATAATGGAGTGAAGCTAAACTCCACTCACTCACTTGACCACCAGTTTTGGAACCAAACCTTGAATGAGAGTCATAAAAAATAAAACAAAAGGCATTAACAAATCCAAAGAAATGGACACGAAATACAATTGGAAAATCCACAGCCTTCACAATAACCTTGTCGTGAGCAATCAAGAAATCCAAACATAAATTAGAATTAAATCGAATCAATCCAAAACAATTATTAAGATTAATCATATTAACTCGAAATATGTATAAAATAGCATTTCACGGCGAAGTTCTTAAGCAGTTACCTATTTGGTCATCGTCGAAGCTCCGCAGCCCTCCTATGCCGATAATCTCCACCGTTCTCCATCAATTAAGGTCAGAATCTCGTTATGTTTGCTGCTCTAGCTCAACACCAATCGCTTCTTTCATTCGAGGAAGATGAATGAAAAGAAGATTAAGAGATAATAAAGACGAAGAAGAAGAACATACATAAGCATTTACCTCTTCGGTAATCGGCGAAGCTCTGTAGCCCTTTTACACCGGTATCAACCAATTTAGGTCAGAATCTTTAGATTAACCAACATTCAAGGAAGACGAAGTGAAAGAAGAGGAAGATGAAGAGTGTCTCTTTGGTTATCGGCGAAACTCCAAGTCCTGCTATGCCGATAATAAAAAGGAAGAAGAAGAATAGACATAAGGAGTTATTTCTTTGGTCATCGATGAAACTCCATGGCTCTGCTACTCTCGCCACCGGTCTCCACCGATTTAGGTCAGATGCTTCAGTTCACCATTCTCCACTAATTTAGGTAAAAATCGTTGGATTCACCAACATTTGAGGAAAACGAAGTGAAAGAAGCACTCGAGGAAGATGAAAGGAAAGAAGATTAAGAGATTATAAAGAGGAAAAATAATAATAGACATAAGGAGTTGCCTATTCGGTGATTTCTGGCCCTGCTAAGCCGGTAATCGCCACCATTATGATTGTATAATTTTTAAAATGAAAGAAAGAAGATTTGGTTTGGGCTATTCGAAAGTACCGTGAACTTTTATGTCTGAATTTGATGAAGAATGATGGTTTCAAATAGGTATAGGTTCCTGCAGCAACATATGTGGTATTTCGATTGAGTCATAACCCTGAAAACAGAAGAACATATCTCACGATTCTGAATAAAGATACCTGTAAACAGAAGACATCTGATTCTGATCTCTGGTCTCTTCATCTTAACGCTGTATAGACAAATAAAACAGACATAAAGATAGCTTAAACCAGAATCACAATACTTTCGCATTGGACAAAACAACCACGATGTTGTGAATTTACGGTGAAGGTTGTCGTGAATTGTTAGACCAAAGTGAGGTCACTGTGAATCAGTGAAATATGTATATACACACATGATCTATGAAGAAGCTTTTTTGTTGTTTTTGAAGATAATCTAGAATCAAGTGGATTCAAGAAGACATGAATCATGTTTTACATATGGAAACACCTCTTCTACATGAGTAATGTAGAATATCATATTACTTGCATATGATGTATATGACACTGGATTCAACAGCAAAATCGGGAACCCGAACCGAAACCCAAGGAGTCCTAACCAAAACCCAGATTGGCCACATTTTCATCAATGGTTGCACTCCTAGCATTGGCTAGACAGATTTCTAGAGAAATTTGGCGACACAGAACCTCTAAGAGAAGATTCATACACCAATGCACATACAGAAAGGTCGAGCATCCTAACCTGTCTCAGTATCAGTGTCTGGGCCTTCGAAGATTCGATTCTGGAAGATAACAGGTCGGATACATTTGTAGTGCCCATATTTATGCACATCCTTAACCTATTCAGCTCCATAGCATTGAACTAATTGATTCAAATGCGGCCACTGTTCCAGATTTTCATCTAGCTGACCAGAAAAGGGAAATATATCAGAAGAAACGTCAACTCGAAGAGTAAGATAAGTGAGACGCATTAGTCGCAGAAGCTTGAACAACGTTGTACAGATGGAACATATGGTCGGAGAGAAGTCGAAACACTGAAGAAGGAGAGACAAACCGAGGGATCAATAAGCTTGGGAAGCGCAACAGGCTGCCTAGAAATCCTGCAAAAATGAAGGCCAAGGTTGTAGTTCTCCATTCGGTTCAATAACGAAATACCCATATCTTTGCAATTTCTGCCTACGAAATCAGAACCAGAACAATACAAAACATCTATATATGCAAAGAAAACGAAGAGAGGAGAGAGAGAGATCTGTGGAAGCGGTTGGAGAAGGAAATGCAACTTACAGACATGATTGGAGATGAATCTTTGTTTTTACGTAGACGGAAAAGTAGGCTTCTGTCCAATCAAAGCAAAATACACGGAAAAATATAAGGACAATCCAAGCTGCAATACAACAGCTGCATTAACAACCATCTTCTAGGATCCAAATTATGTTCTACGAATGCTTACCATTCCTCACCATTGTCCTCATCTGGAAGTGAGTAAAGTGTGAAACAATGTGAATATGAACATGAAGACTATTAAGCGAAATGGATTTTGGATGTTTGTCCTTAAGGCTATGATAAAAAAGCTTGGGGGATCTCACCGAATATTTCGCTCCCCAGAAGCTCAAAAACCAATTTCAAAAAAGCAATAACGAAGTCACGACTACTTTCTCTCTTAATCTTAGTTCCTTTTATGCTTCTTTCCTTCACGCTCTACCTCAGAAGACTATCAATTTCTTTGTATTGATCCTTCATCTCCTTGATTTCTAAATCTTTCTCCCATGATTGGCATCTGCAAGTGCATTCCAAATTAAAAAAATTCCTAAAACAACTTAAACAACAAATAATAAGCCACAGATGCACAATCCCCAGGGTAAATTTAAGTTGTTTTTGCGCTGGCACCAACATTGGAGAAGGTGGTCCGCTTTCGTCTTCAGCTATATGTTTTACTGGACTCGGTGGTGTTCCTATTTTAGGTTTCATTTCGCTGTAATATCAGCTAAATGAAGAAAAAATGGGCACTAAAACGTCTTTGAGGTCGACTGAAACTGGATTATATGCATGACAATGGAAAGGGCGATGTAATGTTACCAATGGAGACGAAGCTAACGAAGACGCGACTGCTTGCTCTCTTAATTTTAGTTCCTTTTCCGCTTCTTTCCTTCTCACTCTGTCTCGGAAGACCAACAATTTCTTTGTATTGATCCTTCATCTCTTTGATTTCTAAATCTGTCTTCCATGATTGGCATTTGCAAGTGCATTCGAAATTCAAAAAATTCCTAAAACAACTTAAACGACAAATAATCAGCCACAGATGCACAATGTTTTTTGATGTCTCAGCAAATGTTCTTGTTGCTGGAAGTCAAATTGGAATTCCCAGTACCTTGCTTCTGAAAGAGAGTTGAACATATATTGAAGCAGATTCTTCGCCTCTCCCATTGATCGCAACTGGTTCTAGCGACGACGGCTTGTAAAGGCACGATCTCGTTCGGCCTCTGAAAGTTGTTAAGCCATTGCCACTAAAGAATTAGAGGATATACTGAGCATGTTTTGAAGAGGAGATATTTGTACCATTCTTGCATTGGGTGACGAAGACGATGCCCTGAAAAGGAAAAAACGATTATGAATTAGTTCCGAAGATCTTTTGAAAATGTCGAAAATTGGATAATGTTCACGAAGACCTTGGGACGGGGCTTTGCCTTGAGGAGTGTTGTAGTACATATATAAGAGCAAATTAGATTTAGTTTATCCAGTTTAGTACATCTAAATGAGATCCAAGTCCACCTTGTTTTTTACCCATTAAGTCCACCTTATTTTTTACCCATAACAGACAACTCTAATAGTTTTTAGAGAACACAGCCATTGTTTATCTTAATAAAATACATTTCCTTCCCCTCCCAACATGAATTTCACTTGATTTGTTCCGCAATTCCCTATAGTTCGTCCACCTTGCTCTTTTCGGGTTTAGGAGGCTCAGTTGTAGGAGCTTCCACATCATGGATAAAGTATATCACGGTTACATTGCCAAAGCAAGAGTTATTTCCCATTGCATATTTACCAGCTGACTCCATAAAGATATACTCCATCTTCATCGCAGCCTCCGTCCCCATTTTCTCCATTATCCCCACACATCGTGCTCCAAATCTATCTCAATAGCCTAAAAGTCAAATGAAAAAACCAAAGTTGTTGAGATGAATAAAAAGCAAAAACCTATAGCGAATATATCACCTAAAATTAGGGAATACACCGACATGAAGAGAAACGAATCCATACCTTCTGTAATCTGGATTTTTAGAGCTTAGAAAAGGAGGCCACTCGATCGAATTAGAAGAGGAGACCGGCTGGAATCCAAAGCTTCAATTTGAAGAGCCGCCGTGTGTTGAAACTCTCTTAAAGTCTAAAAGTCCCAATGAAAAATCCAAAGCCGAAGAGATAAACACAAAGTAGAAACCGCGCAACTTGCATTAGAGCATTCTCAGAGATGGATTGAAACAATCAGTATTAGAGCAACCTAGAAAACTTCAACACATGAGAGATTGTTAAAGTTCAAAACGTTGTGGTTACCTTCAGAGGAGGCTCTACCCTTGAAACCCTAAATCATATCAAGTTCTACCACGAATACCTCAAATGTCGGCCCTGTCCTCATCCATTGGTAAGGACTTGTAGTTGCTTGGACACCATAGCAAATCTTCCGTTTTATATATATGTTTTGTTCTTGTAATAGGTGTGCATTTGCCATCTCAAAAGCAGCAATCCCTGCAAGTATTCATCAGCAATAACCTCTCGAGGCTAAGAGAAAAGACATCGAGGGTCTCATAAACTATGTGAGTATTCGACTATTGAATTTAAATGAGAAACCACCAACTTGTGGCGATGTCAATATGTATTGAGACAAATTATGCCAAACATGGATCAGGAATCAAGATTCACCTAACCTGCTGCCTAGCACGCCTAAGCTACTGCTTCAGCCTCGCGATTCCGAGCCAAACAATGTTGAATCTGTGGATGTAAAAAACATATAACACAAATAAAGGTAAATCACCACAACCAATTACAAAGAACAACTGGAGCGAGTGTACCTTATCATTGATTGGCTTTCATATCGATCCGCTTCAAAGAGATACTCCATTGCATATTTACCAGCCGACTCCACAAAGAGATACTCCATCTTCGTCGCAGCCGCGACCCCCACTTTCCCCAGTATCCCCACACATCC
The DNA here is from genome assembly GCA_036759665.1 of Gynandropsis gynandra. Taxonomy (NCBI): domain Eukaryota; kingdom Viridiplantae; phylum Streptophyta; class Magnoliopsida; order Brassicales; family Cleomaceae; genus Gynandropsis; species Gynandropsis gynandra. The sequence goes on along the minus strand of CM071871.1, from coordinate 32,709,809 downwards.
TGCACAAATTCTATCGCAATAGCCTTAAAGTCCAATGAAAAAACCAAAGCTGTAGAGATGAACACAAATCAGAAACCTATAGCAAATATATCACCTAAAATCAGGGATATACACTTTCATGAAGAGAAACGAATCCATACATTCTACAATGTGGATTCTCGGAGCCTAGAAAAGTTGGCTACTCGATCGAATTAGAAGAGGAGACCGGCTGGAATCCAAGGCTTCAATTTGTAGAGCCCACGTGCGTTGAAACTCCCTAAAAGTCTAAAAGTCCAATGAAAAATCCAAAGCTGTAGAGATGAACACATAGCAGAAACCGCACAATTGGCATTAGAGCATTCTCAGAGATGAACTGGAATAAATCAACAGTAGAGCAACCTAGATTCAAAAGAGGAGAGATTGTTAAAGTTCAAAACAATGTGGTTACCTTCACAGGAGGCTCTGTCTTTGAAACCATAAATCATAGCAAATTATACCATGAATACCTCAAATTGAAGCCATGTCCTCATTCATTGGTAAGACTTGTAGTTGCTTGGACACCGTAGATCGACAAATTCCGCGGCCAGAATGGAGAAAAATCTTCATAGGCGAAGGGGGAAGGAAATAGTCTGGACACCGTAGATGGGCAGCTTTCTCCATTGGAATGGAGCAAAATAGTCGAAGGCAGAGGGAAAAGAGAAACATTTGGAAAATGGAAAGGAAGGAAAAGGCAACATACAACAATGTAGACTCGTGATTGGCAGCTACCTCCGTCGGAGGCAAAAGGTGAAGGAACAGGGACGGCTGCGCGAGAAGGTGAGGAAAATTTTCGCAAACGACTGGGGGTTAAAAGCGAAAACCTAGATCGATGACGATGGATCGCAAATGGCTTAACAGGAGATGAATAGTATGCGCAGAGGGGATGAATATCCTGCAAAATCGAACACCGGTGTGAAAGCAAGCAGCTAGGGTTGGGTTCATAGGCGAAGAGGCGCCTGTATGGGTGTGAAAGCAAGAGTGAGGGGGATTACCTTCGTGCTGAGGAAGGGAGGAGATTAGGCCGACGGTGGGAAGCGGAGGAGATGGTCGTCGCCATTGATTTAACACTTGGCTCACCCTCGATTCGTCAAGCCAACGAAAGTGCACAGGAATCATAGGAGGGGAGGAGGTTGGGCTAACCGTAGGAGGTGGAGAAGGAAGCCTTTTACACCGGCGCGTGCCTTCGCTTCGTTCTGCATCTGCGAAACACCTGTTGTTGGTAGGTGCAAAATCAAGCGGAAGCAGAAGGGGCTGGAGGCAGGTGCGAAGCGACCTAAGTCCATGGTTGCGCCGGCTTCCTCTCCAGCAGTAGGTGAGCTGATACCGTCGGCCCCTCCATCAGCGAACGCGCGAGATAGCTTTTTTCTCCGCAAGCGGGGACACTAACAGACGGCTGGTGGGGTTGCAGTTAAAACGGGATGAATAGCCACCAACGGGTTGAACGGGCTGAAGAGGAAGAGACAGCAGGAGCGCAAGCGGGCAAAGCATGGTGTGAAAGCAAAGAAGGGGTTTTTTCCTCCTTCGCTGACGTGGCAGCATAAGAAGGGAGAAAAAACCTCCCTTTTATATATATGATTACCAAACTTTAAATGATCAAAAAGTCTTTCACATATCGTGTTTTGGTGTGCTGGTGTAGTTTTAATAGACATTGTTTTAGTTTTTGGTGTATTCAAAATTGAAATATTAAGATGTTAATGATTCAATCCAATTTTTTATGTTTTTTTTATTTAAAAAATTCATATGGTTAAGACTTATTCTTTTAAATTTATTATTCAAAGAATGGTCATTTATTATTTTTGAAATTATAAATTTTGTTCATAATGTGTTCTAATGAGATGCTTACTTTTGAACACTACTTAAGTCTGTGTTATTTTTTCGCAGTGTCTAAAATGCAAAACAATTAAAACTTTAAATTAAACATTAACAAAATAAATTATTTGGTTAGGATAAAAGTTATTTAATAGATGATTTATAATACATGTATTGTTCTAATGTATTCATAAAAAAACATTTATTATATATTTATATTTCTAGACAATATTACATGAAATATCAGTAAGATTGACACAAGATGGTGATGAAATATTGTAAAATTATGGACGATTTAGATACAAATTTTAATATTTGTTATATATTTGTTTCAAAAATATGGAATATTTGTACATAGATAATTCTTTTATAAATTAATAATTTTTAAACGGGAACAAGAAAATATTGTACATTGGATTATTTGGAAAATTTTATGTTTGAGGATGAAGATGGATCTTAAACAACAAAAGGTACTCCCAAAAATGTAACATTAAATCCCAAAAGTTGTTTTATTTCTTGTCGTATACATAATGTATAGCTTGGCAAACGAACTGTTACAATTTTTGTTTACCTTACGCATAAATACACCAAAAACGAAGAGAAATTGTGAATTCACCCACATATGCAACTGTTGACTAGAATGCTTCTTGACTCTTGTGCATGAATTTATTTCCACGAGTTGTACGGTTTTGTAATAATTAAAGTTTAATTTATTTAAATGTTTTATATAATTCAATAATTCAAACATTGTCATGTTATTTGATATATATCGGCCAATACAAATGCGGAAATTCCAATTTTCAAAGTAAAAAATTTAAACAATAGTTTTATAAGATGTAATGTAAAATAACATTATGATTTGTTCATAAATATATTGCAAATTTTAGAACGTAATTTGTCAGAGAAAGTAATTACATGATTTGGATAGGAGTTTTTCGCACGATTGTTTTTCTTATGCTTACTTGCATAATTTTTTAGAACTAAATTTAATTTATAACATGATTAAAAACAATTATTCAGGTATGAACATAATTTGGAAATCTTTAAAACTTAATTATATTTGAATCTCTTGATTCTATTTATATTTTGATTGATGTAGATATTGTAGAGCATAACGGTCGAAGTGTTAACAAACCTAATTGATACATTTACAAAGAATAATTACATAACGACATGTATTTGGAAAAAGTATTAATTAATATCAATGTTAATTTATTTTTTGTAATACCTTTCCTCATAATGGAAAAAACGACTATTACGATCATAATTGTTTTCTTGACAATCATTTGAGCAATATTTGAACGAAAATGCATAGCAAGTCCATCTCATCTCCATATGTTTACATCATATTTTCTGTATTTGAAATTATTCAAGTTAGGTGAGCAAATTATTGCAGAAGAAATACCATAATAGATTAATAAAACAAAAATATAAATGCTTACCTATTTAACATAGTAGGTTAATAAAGCAAAAATATTAGAAATAAAATCGAAAGCAAGTAAATTAAGTAATATAAATGATTTAAAAGACATTGTAAGGATGTAGATTGACACTTATCTAGAGATTTTTTTTACTCTTGAAAATTTATCTATGAACAATTTTTGTTATAATTAGTTCTCGATCAGAGCAATTGGTCTGACCAATGATTCTCAATCCATGAGTAGAAGCCACACAGGATATAGCTATGTATAATTGACACTGGCTGAATAATGGTTTTAGTAGATACAATCTAATTTGTTTCAAGCTTATTACTTAAATTTTGTTTATGGTCATTGCATAACATAGTCTAACAGGAAATTACCTTCTTTGCAACATAAATTGTAGGATTGTATCAGTTGATGATAAAATAATTCTTGAAATGATGACTCTATTTCCAATATGTGTGCATGTGATAATTTATGTCTCTAACACTCTAGATGCTAACTCAGTAACAATTAATTGTGTTCCATTTCATTTACCTTAGATTATGATGCACAAATTTATTTTTATTTTGAGAATTGATATATTGTATTGTGAGCATTTATTTATATTTTGTGTATAAAATATTGTATTGATTTTAATAATAAACATAGATATTGTATTTATATCTGTAAAAAATATAATAGTTATTTGAATACATTTTTTGTTTTTATAGCGATTTATGATAAAACAAAATATTTTTTGTTGATAGTGTATTTGAATACAATTGTTGATATTTGATAAATTGAGAAAATGTTATGGAACCCGTAAGATCGGCATTACCTGAAATTCTTTCTGAATTCGTTCCCATTCAAATATAAGTTGATTCAAATTCGAATATTAAAATCAACATCTATACAAATTCAAATTCAAATTTGATTGTCAAAAATATAAATAGGTATCTAAAAAATTATTAAATTATTAAATGATCATATATAGTGGGATGTCACTATGAAAATTGTCACTAATTCACTTATTAAAGCATAATATATAGTGACATGTCATTATGAAAATTTACTGCTTTTTCCATTGAAAATACATTTTTTTTTGTTTAAAACGTATTTGAACCAATGCATTCGATTAAAAATATGCTTATTTATTAATTGATAATAATTAAATGATAGCACAACGAAATCAACCAATTTCACACAAAAATACAATAATACATTTCAGAAGTAAAAACTAATGTGCGAATTCACTAACGTTAGGACATTCAAATCTTGAAGTTGGATGAAAACGATAATGTGGCACAACGATTCACAAAGACATTTAGATAAAACGACTTTAAATACAAGTTAAAAATTGGATTGAACGTGATTTATTAGAATTTATTATGTAATAATTAAATATTAGAGAATTTTTTAAAACTATAATTGTTGATGTTTAAAAAATTTTATGAATAAAATGACTTTTTATCATTTCAAATAATACTAAAATGTGATATGTTATAATTATTTTAATTTTAGAATATTTTCATCGTGAAAGTGATAATGATAATGAGAGTCAAGTTTTGAAAAGTTTTAATCAAAATTTTTCTTAATTATAAGATCACTTATAAGACGTTAGTGATTTAGATGGATATATATATATGGTACCGAATTCATGGTACTAAATTCTAGAACATTTTGATTTCTTAAAAAATCTAAAAGTAAGTAAAATTAAATGAAAACCTATACAACCACATAGTCAAATAAATCTGTTGTAGTCTTGAGTCTTAAGGCTTGCGAATGGAATGATTACGAGATGTTTGTTAGGATATAGTAGTATATATTATGTATCCTTTAAGGAAGAGCATCAAAGAGATGCTGGCATGAAACCCGAGCTTCCCATCTCTATCAGCCACCATTCTTCAAAACAAGAGCTTGTTGAGATTAACTCCAAACATAGCCACGTCCCTCAATCTCTGTCATTCCCAAATGTGATCAATTAAATTGTTAATAGTTAAAATTTCTAATTATCTCTCTAGAAATATTTTTAGAAAGATTTTGATATGAACCTATATCGACATTCTATTATGACATTCTAATATTAAGAAGGAAGAAAAATGAATGAAACTCACTAATAACTTGATAACGGAATGTGGAACTTGTTCTTTTTATCTATTTATGCATTGTTTATTCACATACTGAAAAAGAACTCATGCAACCTATTCTTTATTTAGTATTTTTTTTATATATTTATAAAGCTTTATTGTTTTCTTTTAATTATCATGAAACAACCAATGGCAGATGCAATCATATACCTCCAATCATGCCCTTATATATATATATATAGTTTTTATTAAAATTTAAAATTTAATTAATTAAATTTAATATTTATAATTTATATAAAAAAAATTATATAAATAATAATTTTGATTTAATTTCTTGACTTTAATTTTATTACCCTCTAAATTTTGTCATTATGTGGTCTATATAATCATTTAGACCTCTGTTTAAACAGATTTAGAGTGTCGTTTAGATGATTTAAGACTTCGTTTAGACGAAAGAAACATATTTTTGGATGATATAAATATTACAAAGCATTCATATAGAATAAATATCTTCTTTCTAATGCTATTAGTCTTATAGACGCAATATTATAAGCACTTGATTAAAATTTAATATTCTTTTTATTAATCATAGTATAATATTAATAATTATTTTGGTTAATATAGAAAATTATTATTATTTAAAGATAGAAACTGATGGTAGAAAACCATCGAGTGTGCTATAGTAATCAACACCGCTGATGAGCTTATACTGAAACATCAAGGAGAAACTAAACAATAAAAAAGACCAAAGCCAAAAATCATGATGGTGAGTGGATTCTTTCAAAACCATGGAAAGGCCATGAAAAAGAACAAAATTTATTACTTGGACGAACGGATGTTGCACACCCTTTGCAGTAGTTGGACTTTTAATGATCTTATATCCATACAAATTTAATATCTAGGGCTAACAGGACCAATAAATCTAATGCATATCAATAGGTTCTTAACATACGCATTAAAGATTTCATAAACTATTGCTTTGAAACTATCAAGAATTCAATAATATATTGTAGACCTATCTCCTCTCAAACTTTAGATCCTATTGTAGCATTTAAATCATTTACGTCACAATCTAATGATCTACATACTGAATACGCTATCTACAAATCTAACTTCACTCGTAGACTAGATTCATATCCATAATCTCAATCATTGACGTCTCTATCTAATGATTTAAATGTTAAATGTATTATTGTTCGATATCTTTATTCCTAAATTGACTAATCTACTTTTTGATATGATCATTCATGTCTATCTAATGCACATGATCTAATCAAATTCGATGTTTTCATCTGAATTATATCATATGAGAGTCAATTCCAGTGGCAATTCAAGAATCAAAAGAATGTAAACATACATTAAACCATAAAATATAAAGAATATTGAATTTGATCATTAAATACGTGAATCCATCTACACAACACTCTAGCCTAAAGCATGAGTCAACAAGATAAATCTACATTTCAGGAATGAACTACAACAAGAAATAAAGGCGACTGAAGGTTGAAAAGCGCTAAATCTATCTCTTGTGGCCTTACCTTCTTCACATCCGCCTGATAGCTCAATATGCCGATGTAATCCTCTAGCATTCACTCGATTAAGCACGGGCCAAAAGCTCCTCTTTGATTACTTTTTTTCTCTCTCCTCGCCAATTTTCAATATTTACCCTTTTGAAAGACATCATTCAACTCTTACTAATTGAAAGATTGAATTATTAAGATATTTTGACATGTCACTCGATTAAGCTCCACACTGCTCAGGTCGATGTTTTTGTTTCCGTGTTCTTTCCATGCAATCCGAAACTAACTTTGACATGATCATGCATTGCTCGAGCGATTTCAAGGTAATCGAGTCGAGCATTTCATTGAAACTTTTGTGCATCCCATGTTAAACTTATTCGACCGAGTGTTTGACAGCTCAAGTTAAGTGTTTCTTTTGTGTTATAATTTGTTGTTGGTTTACGTTGTAACATGCTTTGTTTTATCTTAAATATGATCCTAATTCTCTATAACTTGTAATATCACGAAATGAAGCAAAAATGACATAAGAATAACTAAAAATACTAAAATGATGTATAACGTACTATAAAATGCAAGTTACTATAGAACGAAAACGATGTGATCAAACTCTCCAGAGTTGAAATTTTTCTCGACCTTGAGCAAATCTAATCTATGAATAATCTTCGAAAAGAAGTACCAGTAAGTCCAAATCAGAAAAATGGATTTTGAGAATATGCATGCCCTCTAAACTATATTGATCGAGAACTAGTTAGTTTCCTATAGAGTTTTCGAGGTAAGGAAAATTTTAAATCGTGGGATTAACATTAATATTAGGAATTTATAGGATACGAACAAAAATCCTATGAAGCATATTTCTCGAATATATTTATCATTGTTCTAATTCGGTCCAAATAGTTTACGTAAGGCTCAGTTAAGTTTATATGATAATATTTTCACAAATTTTATTCTTTCTCACATTTTACTTTTTATTAGTTATTTTCTTTATCTTTCTCTTTTTTCTGGAATTTCAACATTTTGGCCTTTTTCGTCTATTTCCTTTTCTTTTTTCATATAAGATACTCACTAGTAGAAAAATACAATTTTCGAAGAACAACACCATATGTAAACCATCAAAAAATTGACCAATTTTCAAAAGGCGAAACCGTAAGAAATCGTCAGAACATTTTTTGCTTGAAAATAAAATTTGTAGACGGGTCTTGATTGTTCACAAATTTTGGACGGATGGATAAGCCATCTAGAAATTTCCAGATGATAGCCCTCTGTCTGTACGACTTAACCATCCATTTGTAAATTTTTTCAGAAAAAAAAATTAAAACATTTTAAAATTAAATTTAAAAATATAACTTAAAATTAACGATATTACATATTAGGCTTTTTAGAAATTATAAATTGCACATATTTCTATTATAATTTCTCTAAATTTGTTGGAGGTTGTGAATTATCATAATCATCGATCTCATCCCATTCAATTAAAGGCATCTTGGCCTTGAGCATACGCATTAACTGTTGTTGATTGCTCGTCAAATGATGTTGAGTATCTGTCAATTGTGGTTGAGTGTCGTGTAAGCTTGTTCGTATTGCATCATTTTATTATGTCACTATGCTTTCATTATTCTTGTTTTACCTTTTAAAAGAAATTGAATGTTGTGATATCATTCCTCCAAAACCGAAAATGCGACCTTTGTATGACGTAATTTGTTATAAAATAAATTTCTTATGTCAATATTTGAAAATATAAATTTTAGAATTATATTAAATAGTTATAAATTTACCTCGAGATATAACTCGGTGTATTTTTCTTGACTTAGGGAGGGTTGCGACTCGTCATCATTAAGTGGAATTTATGATATCCGTTTCAAATGTCATATTCTAAACATCATAGTGACTTGTTTTGTCTCGCATCTACCCATGAAACATTTTTATTTTTAATGTGCGTTCAAATAATTCAATATACAAAGGGTAGTACTCTTTAACCTAAAACAAATTAGAAACATATACCTTTTAAAAATACATAATTAAAATGCCAGTTTTATTTATAAATTTTTTGAATGTTTAAATCATAGCATTTGTTCATATACCACAATGAAGGAATGTGATGTGCGTAGACTCAAGTAATAAATTACCTAGACTAACGCTTCCGCAAGAATACGGATCGTGTAGCAACTAGGGTCGAACACAAGGAATTGATGCAACTCTAAAGCTATTGGACTAATGAATAAGACGTGTAAAATCAATAGTAGATGGAATGCAAATGAAAACTAACTAAACTAAAGATAGGAATGACTCAGCGACAAAACACCATAGGTATCAAGAGTTGCACAACGATGTAAAGAAGTTCTAACGAGATAATTGGTCTTAGATACTATCACGAGTTCAGGGAATTCAAGCTCTCCTATAGGAACTAACTGGCGTAGACTTGTCCACTATCTAGCATGCATATACCAATGTATCCATTGCGCATCTTACATGGATAGACGCATTACGACCGCTATCCTAATCCCTAGATTCAATCGATTGACCTGGCGTAGATTCTAAACCGATTAAACCCTAAATCATGGCTAAGTTCCAAAGTCTAATGCCCTGGCGTTGGTTTATTAGACTTCTAACATCATTCATTCGAGTGGCGTACAAGTAATGAAAGCATTAAGATCAACCATGAAATATGAAAACATGATAAAATACAGAATTCATTCATATCGAGTGGCGTACAAGTATGAAAGCATTAAGATCCACCATTCATTAACCACAAGACTTCA